>QTSX02001569.1:0-215516 GCA_014839935.2 Entomophthora muscae | reverse complement strand
GTCAAAGCAAAAGTCAAGGCCATTGTCCTTACTGGGGACAAAATTGACAAGGTGTCTACAAAGGCGCCTATGACCAAGATGCCAGACACCCCCAAAATAACAATTGAGTGTCTTCTCAACGTTCAAAAAGCTGTAGTTGAGGGCCTCCAGTTCAAATCATTTGCCCTCTCTGCGCTGTCTGTCTGGGTCAACAACCCTGAGTTGTATGCACATCTCAAAGGCAGCCAAGCAAGCAAGAACTGAGGATGCAGAATTGCCCACCTTAATTCTTGCACCAAGAATGGCCAAGCCTGACTGAGGCTGCGGGCAAAGAGGAAACACAAGAAGGTAACCTAAAAATGAAATTAGTAAAGATATCAAAACACTTACTTTTTAGAAAACATAGACAGGGAAATCCGCCGGGTCCTGGCCCCTTTGTCCCTGTCACATTCTACAAAAACTACACCAATCATATGGCAAGGCAGCTGTTTCTGTCCCCCCTGTTTTGCGCAAGCTAGAGGACCGCATTCACAGGTCCTTTTCAATGTCCTGGGAGGCATTAGCTGGGCTGACGCATGGCAAGAGGGCATCTGAGTGGGCAGTTACTTCCTAAAAGGATCCCCAACTGGTCCTCCTGGACCCAGTATCTCTCAGTGAAGTTTACTGTGTAAACTCCATTGAGCTTGTTTGGGACGTCCTGGAGATGCTCCCATTCAAGAACATACCAGAGATGGGCCAGGCCCATGCAGCTGCTTGCTTCTGTTTCCCCAGTGGAGCACACCATATCTTATCTGTTGGAGAACTTTGGGTGCATGGTGGATAAATTAGCTGTTGCAGATGCAACAGCTGTAAAGAAGACAAAAATCCTCATTGCCAACTTTGGGCTGGCATGGAGTGCCAACAAGACAGGGGTCCCTCTGGTAATGGATCTCCCTTTGCTAAAACAAAACATGAGAAGAAGATTAGTACTGTGTTCAATAAGCTGTGTGAGTTTACTGAAGCCTTTTCTGCAGAGCAAAGGCTTCACTTTGTGGTTTTACTTGGTATTCCTCTTTTACTTTGGGATGGGTGCAAATGTCATGGACTGGACAGGTCCTTCTTGGGATTGACAAGGCCAGGCGATATAAATATATTTGCGTAATCCATTATCAAGTTTTTGGGATAGCCTCAGATGCCATAATAAGTTTAAATTAATATAAAATAAATACATTACAAACCTTCATTGATGGTCCTGCTGAATGTAATTGTGGGCTTGGAAGCTTCTAAATATAAAATGATAATTAATTTATCTTAAATAATAAATTAGAGAATATAAAAAAAGTTGGACATTCTAAGCCTTTAATTGATTGGCTGTTTGGCAAGGCACGCAAGGATGAAAAAATTAGTATGGCCATAGAATTTGGCCACAGTCTCAGCTGAGAGGGTGTGGATCTTGGCCTGAAGCAAATCAAAGAGGTCCTCAGTCCCAGTTGGAGTTCCTTGCTTGAAAAATTGCTTGAGCCACCCAAAGACTTCCTTGATGGAATTTAGGAAGAACAAATAGGCAAGGAGGAAGAGAAGGCGCAAATTTGATGTGGTCAATTGCTGGGGCCCACTGCAATGCTAGTGTCAATTGATGGAAATTCCTCAAGAATTTTTGTCACCTTATGGAGACCAACATTGTCCAATACAATTACGTTGGTGAAGCCCGGGCTTGTGCACCTAAGGTGCTCCTGGACCAATTGGAGAAATGATAGGAAGGTCCAGCTATTGTGGGAGCCTAGTATCATTTGGTACAGCTCAACCCCCTTTGGACCAAGGAGAGCCACCATTGAGTATGCTGTGGCGGGGACTGCAGCACACCAAGCCATCCTGTCATTGGAGCCTTTGGGGACATACCCATTGTGCATTGACGAGGCAAATGCTGATTTGTTAACATAGTAAAATTTGACTGTCCCCTTGTTTTTTTGGCAGTGTAAGCCTCTGTGTATTTTTCTGGGTCTCAACATTGGTTGTGCTGTTTTTATTGTAGGGAGATACCCCAAGATTTTTCCAGGAAAAGTGCATCCCTTGAGCAGATGATAGTAAAAGAAATTGAGGCCTCAACCCCAAAAGTAGATGTAACCATAGCCTGTATATTTGCCAGTTCAAGATGGTAATATTGGGTTATCCACTGGCAGATTTCCCATTTGTGCTCCTTGGGGAGCATGGTGGAAGCGTGCAAGGATTTCTCAGCAGCAAGGACATGGCCAGTATTGATGAACTTATTGAAGGTCTTTGAGGTGTACTTGGGATCCACCCAACAAGAGCCGCAGCTGCCTTGTAGTCACCAGATTCCCACATGAGCTGGAGAAGGATGATACACTTGCTATCAGTAATGCGCTTCTGGGCAGGCTTAGTGGGATCAGATGAACTGGGATCCTGATTGGTGACAGGCTTGCAAGGCATGTGTACCTTGTTGTAGAAGGCTGCAACCTTTTTTAACACCTGCTTTTCCTCATCAGTTCTGTAGAGCTCAGGCTGCTTGTCATCCTCCTGATTTCCATCACTGACATAGAGCTCATAGCTAGTATCAAGTACAGGCTTCAGCTTCTCCAGCATAGCTGCCAGGATCAAATCCTGGCAGACACAACATCAAACACATAAAAAGTAAGTTCTACCTCCTTGTTTCTAACTGTTTTGGTAGTGGTAACCTTGGTGGGCCTCTAGGTCAGCTTGGGGACCCAAGGGTTGATGCTCTGCACCCTAGCAGCTTGTGCTCCTTGAACCAGCTGTGTCAGTGCAGCATCACTATTGAACTCTCCTCTGTCTCTTTCCTGAGTAGGCATTTGTGTTGCACTAAGTCTGTTCTTTGACCCGCGGGGCAACTGCAACTGCGGCACACAATGGGTGCATTGGTACTCTGTTGTTGTGCTCCTTCCATTTTGAGAATTTAATAAAATACTAAATAAATTTCAATTAAGTTACTCACTAATTTTAATTTTTCCTTTTATCTGAATATGGATATTTAGTTAGAGTTTTTCCCACCCAATATCCCAATTATAGATTTTTTATTTCTTAATTTGTTTTTTTTGGTTTTACAACACCCATTTTAGAATACCCAAAAATATTTCCACCCATTTTCCCAAATTTTACTGCCAAATTCAAACACCCATCACAATGTTTTTAAAATTTGTGTTTCATATTGTGTGCCCTATTTTAGATACCTTTGTATCATTCTTGATTACAATACATTGCACACAACATTTGAGTGATTTTGTTTACATAGTGAGTTGCTATTGTGTTTTGGTTTCGGGTTGAGTTTTACTCACTGCACTTGGGTTTATTTTGTCATTAATTCACATAGTAAGCATATGTACTTTGAAAAGTCTACTCACATCATTTTGTTTGTGAATCAATATATTTTGGATTTTTTTTGAATAGTTTATGTTTTGCGTGTGAGCACTTCTTTGCTGTGTTTTTTATTTTGCCCATAAACACCAAAAATCCCTGATAACAGAGTGTATATTTTAACCTGATAGTCGGAATTTGCTAAATCTGAAATCATTTTGTTTAAATCTGAGGTATTTTGTTGTCAAAATAGCTTTTAAAACTACTGTATTGCCTAACCACAAAAGGACAGAAGGTGCTCAAAAAGGTTGCTGTATTCTACAGCCAAGTGCCTATGCCCTGTGTTGTGCCCAATCCTGATGAGTCTTTGCCTGCCTCCAAAAAGGCCAAGTACCATGTCACCCCAATTCCACCCACTAGACCTTCATGAGGCTCATAGAAGAGACCAAAGACTACAGGAAGACTGCGGCCATTGTCGGGATCTTGGAAAAATCTGGTCATAGGCTCCACACAAATTACCTGAAAACAGAGACTGTTCTCCTTTCAGAGAAATACAATCATGAACCAGCTCTATTGGTCAAGCAACACTTGTGGGCCATCTGATAGTGGATCAAGCAGAACTGCCACTTCTGAACCAGAAAATATTCCGTCAATAGTTGAGTCCATTATCAGAATCCAGGCTTTGGTTTTCACTTACTACAGAGCAGTGAAAAAATTAAATTTCTTGTGGAAAAAGCTCAGAGTTCTCCCTATAACTGCAATAGCCCAGACAACATTGTCTACCAGAAAAATACACTGAGACAGTAACTGCTCTTGAGGAGAAGGGGACTGTCAAATCTTACTACATTGACAAGTCTTCCTTTGCGTCTTCCATGAGAAACAAGTATGGGCATGTCCCCAAAGGCAAAAAGAATGGCATGTCCTGGCGTGCAGCTGTCTGGTCTGTTGCGTACTCTATGGTAGTCCTTCTTGGTCCCCTTGGTATTGAGCTATACCAGATGACCAAGGGTTCTCACAATAGTGGGACTTTTCTAGAATTTCTCTAATTGGTTTGGGAGCACCTGAGGCGCACAAGCCTGGACTTCACCAATGTCATTGTGCTAGACAATGTCAGACTCCACAAGATAGTGGATATTCTCAACAAGTTCCCAATGATTGATCCTGGCATTAAAATTGCCTCCCAACAATTGGCAACATCCACTTTGCACCTTCTCTTCCTCTCTGCCTATTCACCCTTCCAAAACCCCATCAAGGAATTCTTTGGGTGGCTCAAGAGATTTTTCAAGAAAGGGGCGCCGCCCGGGCCCAATGATTTGTTTAATTTGCTTCAGGTTGGTGTCCATACCCTCCCAGATAAAACAATGGCCAAATTCTATGGTCACACTGATTCCTTTCTCCCTGTGTACCTTGCTCAGAGGCAAATTAATTAAAAGCTTAGCTATTCTGAATGTTTTATTCTTCATTTTATTTTTAATATTTGTTTTTATTTAGTTTAATTTATTTCAACTTTATTTATGTGATTCTGCATATTGTGCCAGGTATAATAAAAATTAACAAAGCAAAGCTAACCGAATGAATGAATGAATGAATATAAAACACAAGAATACTTATATTTTTATTATTATTATTTTATTTAGGATAGTTTTTTAACATTTTTTGAATGATTCCAATATATACTATCATGTTTATAAAAATTAACAAAGCAATAAGGGTGAATGAATGAATGAATACACAGAATATTTTTTGTATTATGTGTTGAGTTTATACTTCTGGGAAGTATAATAAACAAAATAAAGGGGAAGATTAAGAAGAGAATGATACTTTATTGAATATGAATATAAGTTAATATATAGTATCATCATAAGCCACATGTCGTCCATATACGTCATGGCAGTCACGGGGCTTATCTGAGTAATGTTCCTTTTGAGTCATGAGGCTTAATCAAGTTGTGTTCCATTTAGGACCTGGATTGAGGGGTCCCTGTCATAAATGGTTAACTGATAAAGGTGCCACTGGCTTATTGGCTGGACAGTGAACCACTCAGTGAGGCGCTTGGTGATTTACTTGGGGTGTTAATTCCCCAAGAGGGAGTAATCAAAGATGTTGCAACATATGTATTTATTTGTTGAATATAGATGGCTTGAGTAGATAATTTTAAAGAAAATATATATAGAAATCAAAAATTATTTGGGTGTAGACTTTTATTGAGGGTGGGAGCAGAGGATATCAGGGCAGTGTGTTGAAATAGATTAGTAATTTCTATTGACAACATGTATGTTGACATTGGACCTGTACTAAATAAATTGCGGCAGGTAGAATACGGGAGCATTGTGACACAATTGGCTAAGAGGATCTTTTCTGGTAGAGCAGCCATCCCATAGATGGCAGCAAGAATAAATGAATCCTGAATAACGTGCTCTATTGAGCTGTATCCAGGGGCAATTTTTTCCTGTCTAGTAAATGGCGTACTAAATCCAGTTTTATTATCATATCAGACCAGCTACGGGTTTCTGCTTTAAGCCACATAGGTACAACAAGACCTAGGTAAACAATCAAGTGAAGTCTCTGCCCTGAAAACAGGACAGAGAACTCATAAAATTTATTATATAGGGTACTAATTTTATTCTTAAAGGATGTATTGGTAAAGGTTTCCCCCCATTTTTTTGGTATAACTGTCTTGCCAGAGCACCAGGATGCCCTGAAGTCTCCAAGGACATCTACTACTGCAGGCATGGCGGCAGCAGAACTATACAGTAGTTTTAAAAGCTATGTCAACAAGAAAAATGAACTCAGATTTAAACAAAATCCAAGTTGCACAAGATTCAGGATTCAAATAATTTAAATATTGTTGGTTAATAAATGAAATGTCAAACCAAAAAAGAAATTTCACTTGACCATTATAAGAAATTATATCAAACATCAAGTGGTGTAGTTCAACCCACAAACAAAATGAACTGACGCAACAAGTGAAATGGATGGATGCTATTCCAGAGTATATTATAATCCAATCAGGATTCATATGAGACACTGACAGAAGGACCAAAATGAAACAAAATCTGAGTAATCTAGAAGCAAGATTACACAAACACAAAACAAAATGAACTCACACAAGATGTGCAGTATGAGAAGCCTAAAATAGAAAATTAACAGTATAATAACCAATCAACAGCTATCCAATTCAGGAACAGAAGCATTTTATCCATTTTCATGGTTCCCAATTTGTATGAAATGGTTTAGACAACCTTTCAAATATGGACTTGAGATTACAATATTAATAAACCATTAAATTTTTAAATTTCTACTTTTAGTGATTTTATCCTAGGCTTTTTACAATGGTTTTTAACAGCAACATATTCAACTGCACTAGCAGCCAAGCCAGCAGCAGCCAAGCCAGCTTCAATGGAGGCAAGGCTCAGGACGTGGAGGCACCTGTTTACACCCAAGCCTTTGAGGCGGATAACAAGGAAGCTGACCTGTTACTGTCCCCTGACCCATATGGCTTTGAATTGTTTGAGAGTTACTTTGCGTCTAGTGCTGCCCCTGCTCCCACACCCACCCCTGCACAAGCTGCCCACCAATCAACCAATAAGGATGGCAACCTTGATTCAGAACAACTTCCTGCCATCGCCCAACCTGCCCCTCCCTCAGCCAATCAGGCTTCAGCTCCCCCCACCCAGTGCCCCAAATGCAGAATTATCACTGCCCAAATTCTCCAAGAAATTGTGGCACTGAATCTATAGGGTCTGTCATGGGACCAGATTGCTGACCAATTGCAATTTACCCAAGCTACTGTCATGCAGGAATTCAACAGCATGATGAACAGGGGGAATTGAATCAGGGCAGCCAAGAAGCCCAAGAAGGCCCAAGAGTCCCAGATAACTGAGGCCTACCAATCATGCTTGACCTCCTCCAGCGGGACCCCGAGCTTCCCTTGACCCAGGTCTGGAAGCAACTTGCTCACCATGTCATTTGGGTGTCTGAGCGCATGGTGCAGCTCTGGATGTACAGGAAGGTGGCTTCTGTATGAGTTCTTACCAATTTTTCTGGCAACCAATGGAATGGCGCTGAGGATTCCCTGTATGATCTTGAGATTGAGGCAACCCTGGTCTGATGCCTGACAAGTCTGTCAGATGATGTCATTTTCATCTCCTACTAAAAGCTATTGTTAGCTTTTGATGACTTTGGTGAGATGGGAAAAGCCGCCACCAAGAACAGAAGGAAGAAAGTCAAAAAGGGGATGTTCATTGGTGCATTTCTGGCTGTGTTGGCCAAGGGTTTTGTCTATTATTGGACAAACCCTGATTTTGTTGATGGGTACTCATACTGTGAGAGAGGGGGGCTAAACTAACTAAGTTTGGCTCCCATCCCGGCAAAACAAACCACCAGGATGCCGTCCAGTGGAGGACTGGAACAGCCGCTTGAAGGGGAGACCACAGGGAGGACACAGGAGACAACCAAGGGAAATAGGCATTCAGTGCCATCAGTGCCAACCCGGTGAGCAGCCAGGGGGTACAAGTGGGGGTGGAAGGGAGAATTGCAGAAGCACACAGAGGTACTAATTCACTCTTCTCTAGGCCAGGAGGGGGGGACATTGGCACCTTCTTGCCCACAGGAGCGGGAGGAGCATGGTTGACATCCTCCAAATCCAGATCATCACAGGTCAGGCTCTTCACCACAGCCTCCCCAGAATAAAGGAGACTACCAGTCAAACTCAGGAGGCTAGAGGGGGCTGCACTTGCAAGTTGCGCCAAAGAGGAGAGTTTAGACCACAGGTCTGGTGAGGTGGACCACAAGAGGAGCAAAAAGGGGGCCAAAGAAAATACCACAAATCTTATGACTGGGAGTATCATAGCTGCAAACTCCACAAAATTTGAGGAAGATTGGGGTGGTTTTCAAAATTGCAAGCAATAAAATTGAGACCAACAGGGGTAACCACAAGCAAGAAACCAAAAGTAGTGTCAGAGTAGGCTTGGAGAGCTTGCCGGTGTGCTCGGGCGTCTTTAAAGTGACTGGGAATGAAAGCGGGTTCAAAATTAAAGAGTTTATAGAGAAAAACAAGGTAAAAGTAGATTTTTATATTGAATTTAACTAGAAAACTTAGGTTTGAGCGTAAATCTTCAAAGCAAAAGCAAAAACCAAAAACACTATACACTGAAGTCAACTTCAAGGGTTCCAGAAGAGGGACCAGGTTTGAAATGGGGGTTGAAGGTAAGCAATTAAGCAAATACTAACTTTAAAATTCTAGGTGATAGGAACTCCAGCAGAGGTCCAACCAAGGCAACAAAATTAAAACTAAGTGTATTAAGCTCAAAACTTTTAATAAATTGAGAATTGACAAGCAGGGGACACAAAGTCCCCTGGCATTGTAAAAAGGGGTGAGTTGCTAGGGGAAAATCACATGACCAACTTGACTTGCATCTCATTGGCTGGAAGAGAAATTTTAATGACCAAGGCCAGGAGCACTGGAAGATTTCAAGCTAATTTCCACAAAACCACCTGATTGGCTGGAAGGCAACTCAACAGGCTCAGGTTCATTTAACTTTCAAGGACATAGATGTGGCCCCATTTGATTGGGCGTTCCTGATAATTTTCAAGAGAGGGCAACACCACAATAACAAACAGTCTAAATTAATCAGTGTTTCTTTACAAGCTGGGACAATCAAAGCAGGGGGATCTGCAGGGTAGGCCAGAAAAAATCTCTCATCAACAGTGTGAGCTAAATCTTCTAAGGAATTTAATGTCTTGGCTGTTGTTTTTGGCCCTTTTTTGGTGTGGCGGCGGAAAATGGTTTGATTCAAGGCCAGAGGTGGCAGTGAATTTACACATACAGCCTATCATTGGTGGATTGCTCAACTCCTGGGATGGCTCAAATTCAAAGCATCAGGTTTTTTGAGCCACCAGATGGAGGGTAGTTCCACTGCCCATGAGGCCATCCAGGGACGTGGGCACCAAGCCTCTGTGTACCCAGCTGGCCACGCTGACATCCATCTGGTTGATGATGTCTTCTTTAACATTGGTGATATACTGCGGGAACACCACCCTCAGGCTTTCAATGACCTCTATCTTGGGGTCCTTGACCACAATTCTCTCTTTGGTCACCAAATGGTGGCTGACTTGTTTGCGCAAATGGTTTTCCATGTGAATATGGGCAACCAATCACAGAAAGACAAGCGCCTCCTGCCCCGTGCCACAGCCACCTACCAGCCCATCCAGCCAATGACTAATGAGGATTACAACAAGCGGTATATGGAGGCCATCACGCACAATCCTCCTGCCTCCACCCCTGCCACCAACACCCCTCACCCGCAAGCCCCACCCACCCAATTGCAGACCCACCAAGCCCGCTCAGAAGTGCATCCCTGATGTCAAACCTGTCACTCTTCCCCTGCCTCAATAAACCTCCTGTCACTGAACATTTATATTTATATTATCATTATTTTGAATTTCAATTGTTTGTGTTCTCTTTGTTTATAGTTGGATTTATTCTTTATGTTCAGCTTATTTCTATAAAATCATATATTTACTATGTTGTGTATCTAGATCCAGAACATAGTTATTTTTAGTACCCAAACCCAGCCCCTTGTGAAAATACAACAACAACTTGGTGATCAACTGAATTTGAATTAGAAAATTATAGTGTTAATTGTATTTAGATAAAGTTGTTACTGATCCAAATTCAAAACCCTAATGATAAACTTTAAGCCAATCAGGAGCCAAGTGATAAAGTGATTGTTGTGACATAAAGGGTCATTTAATAATTCTTTGGTGCATGTGCGCTAATTCATATGCTTGACTGGTTGTTTTGCTATTGTAAGCCATTGCCGCTGTGGCAAGTTGTTGGTGGACTAGTGCCCAATCAGCCGCTGAGTTAACACTAGTCCATCAACAACTTGGCACAGTGGCAATGGCGTACAATGGCAAAACAACCAGCCAATTATATGAATTAGCGCACATGCATCAAAGAATTATTGAATGACCTTTTATGTCACAACAATCACTTTATCACTTGGCTCCTGACTGGCTTAAAGTTTATCATTAGGGTTTTGAATTTGGATCAGTAACAACTTTATCTAAATACAATTAACACTTTAATTTTCTAATTCACATTCAGTTGATCACCAAGTTGTTGTTAATCTTTTCACACGGGGCTATGTCAAGCGCCAAAAATAATATGGTAACCAATGAAACAATGCCATACAAAGTAAATAACATATATTGACATGTGTGTAAAACATATACAAAATGGGTAAAAAGATGGTATAATGTAGTAAATGGGAAAACAAAAAGGAATAAACAAAGAGGCAATTGTATCAAAATAATACAGAATTTATTGGGGCAAGAGCTATAAAAACATATGAAAAGGTTAGTAAAAAATCAATGAGCGGATTGGAAAAACTTCTAAAAGAACTTGACTTGGCAATTGCCAAAATCAAAGAAATTGACTGCAAGGTCAAGGAAAAGGCAAAGTCTGCTGTCCATGAAGGGGACAAAGTTTAAAAGGTGTCCGCCAAGTCACTCATGACCAAAATACCAGACACCCCTGAGAAGACAATAGAGCGCCTACTCAACATTCAGAAGACAGTGGTTGAAGGCTTGCAATCCAAGTCCTTTGACCTCTCTGTGCCGCCTGTCTGGACAGACAGCCCTGAGATGTAGGCACATCTCAAACCCGCCAAGAGGGCCCACAAGGAAGACAGTGAGATGCCTGCACAACTGCTTGCGCCAATGATGGCAAAGCCTGCCAAAGCCACTGGCAAAGAAGAAACCCAAGAAGGTACTCTAAGAAAATAAATTTAATAAAAATTCATAAATACTTACCTTTTTTTAGAAGATGTTGATGGCAAACTACGCCAGGTCCTGGTTCCTTTTGTTCCCCCCACCTTCTACTCAAATTTTACCACTCACGTGGCCAAGCAGCTTTTCCTGTCCCCCCCTGTCTTGCGGGAGCTTGAAGATAGGATTCACGGTGCATTCCCAATGTCCAGGGAGGCATTGGCTGGGCTGACGCATGGTGAGGGGGCATCCAAGTGGGCAATTACTGCCTATAAGGACGCTCAACTGGTCCATCTGGACCCGGTTAACCTCAGTGGAGTTTACTGTGTAAACTCCATTGAGCTTGTTTGGGACGTCCTGGCAACACTCCCATTCAAGAATATACCAGAGATGGGCCAGGCTCATGCGGCTGCTTGCTTCTACTTCCCAGTGGAGCATACCATCTCTTACCTGCTGGACAACTTTGGGTGTGCGGTGGTGAAACTGGCTGTTGCAGACGCAACAGCCGTAAAGAAGTCAAAAATCCTCCTGGCGGACTTTGGGCTGACCTGGAGTGCTGACAAGACACATGTCCCTGCAGCAATGGAGCTGACCTTTGCCAAGACAAAGCACAAGAAGAAGATTAGCACTGTATACAACAAATTGTGCAAGTTTACAGAAGCCTTTGCTGAACAAAGGTTTCACCTTGTTGTTTACCTGGGGTTCCTATTCTACTTTGGAATGGGCGCCATTGTAGAGGATCTAGACGGGTTCCTCTTGGAATCAACGAGGCCCGGCTTGCACTTGATGGGAAGAAGGTCCCCCCCGGATATGACTCAGTTGATCATGTGATCCAGGACGCCCTGGTCCTGGCTGGAATCTACAGGTTTGCAGCCCTGCCTGAGAAGCTGCTGCTTCACTCCCACTTAACTATTCTGTCTTTCACCAGCAGGTGGGAGTATTTTAACCAGGGTGTATCCACTGTCCACAGTGTGGCGGTGGAGGTTGTGCGCCACCTCCATTGCAGGGTGGGTACATACTGCCAAACCCATTATAGGCGCTCCTAATATATCCTCTATTCCAATTTATATTTACCTGTTAGATTATTTTTATCATAATTAATTAATTTTATAAAATAATATTTTAGCAAGCATTACTTACAAAATAAATTCCAGGGAAGGTTTTAATAAAAGCATATAATATATGTCAATAAAATCTACTTCTAATTTGTATGATTTACATTTATTCTTTTAGTTTGCTTTTATATTTATTTGCCAAAAATGATATTGATGTGTTTGCGTAATCCATTATCAAGCGTTTGGGATACCCTTGGATGCAATAATAAAAATGATTATAAATAAATAAATTACTAACCTTCATTGATGGTGCTGCTGAATGTGATTGCGGGCTTGGAAACATATAAATATAAAATGTTAGTTAATGAGTCTTGATTAGTAAATTAGAGGATATATAAAAAAGTGGGATAAGCTAAGCCTTTAATTGATTGGCTGATTTGCAAGACACGCAGGGATAAACAAATCACTGTGGCCATAGAATTTGGCCACAGTCTTGGCTGGGAGGGTATGGATCCCTGCCTGCAGCAAATCAAAAAGGTCCTCTGTCCCAGTTGGGGTTCCTTGCTTGACAACTTGCTTGAGCCACCCAAAGACTTCCTCAATGGGATTTAGGAAGGGCAAATAGGCAGGGAGGAAGAGAAGGCGCAAATTTGCTGTGGCCAATTGCTGGGGGCCCACTGCAGCGCTGGTGTTGATCATTGGGAATTCCTCAAGAATATCCACCACCTTGTGGAGACCAACGTTGTCCAGCACAATTACGTTGGTGAAGCCCGGGCTTGTGTGCCTCAGGTGCTCCTGGACCAATTGGAGGAATGATAGGAAGGTCCAGCTATTGTGAGATCCCAATATCATTTGGTAGAGCTCAACCCCCTTTGGACTGAGAAGAGCCACCATCAAATAGGCTGTGGCGCTGACTGCAGCACGCCAAGCCACCCCTTTATTGGAGCCTTTTGGGACGTAGCCATTTGCATTGTGCATCAACAAGGCAAATGCTGATTTGTTTATGTAGTAAAATTTTACTGTCCCCTTGGCTTTTAGGGCAGTGTACGCCTCTGCGTATTTTCTCCGAGTCTCAACATTGGCTGGGCTGTTTCTGTTGTATGGGGGAACCCCGAGCTTTTTCCAAGAAAAGCGCATTCCCTTCACCAGATGATAGTAAAAGGAAATTGAAGCCTCAACCCCAAAAGCAGACTTTACCATGGCCTGGATATTTGCCAGTTCAAGATGGCAGTCCCGGGTGATCCACTGGTGGATTGCCCATTTGCGCTCCTTGGTGAGCATGGTCTACACGCGCAAGGATTTCTCTGCAGCAAGGACTTGACCTGTGTTGAGGAACTTGTTGAATGTCTTTGAGGTGTACTTGAGATCCACCCCAACAATGGCTGCAGCCGCCTTGTAATTGCCTGATTCACGCATTAGATTAAGCAGGATTATGCATTTGATGTCAGGGATGCACTTATGGGCGGGCTTTTTAGCGGTGGGGATTGAATTATTGGCATTGGGCAAGGCACAGGGCACAGGCACCTTGTTGTAGAAGACTGCAACTTTCTTGTGCACCAGTTGTCCCTCATCAGTTTGAAAGACTTTGGGCTCCTTGTCGTCCTCCTGATTGCCATTGCTGATGTATGACTCATAGCTAGTATCAAGTACAGGCTTCACCTTCTCCAGCATGGCTGACAGGACCAACTCTTGCCAGTACACAGCGTCAAACACATTCAAAGTAAGTTCTACCTCATTGTCTCTAACCGTTTTTGTGAAGGTAACCTTGGTGGGCTTCTGGGTCAGCTTGGGGACCCAAGGGTTTATGCTCCGTACCCTAGCAGCTTGTGCTCCTTGAACCGGCTGTGTCAGTGCAGCGTCACTATGGAACTCTCCTCTTCTGCTTCCCTCCTGAGTAGGCACTTGTGTTGTACTGAGTCTATTCTTTGACCCGTAGGGGCAACCGCAACCGTGGCGCACAACGGGTGCATTGGTACTCTGGTGTTGTGTTCCTTCCATTTTAAAATTTAATAAAATACTAAATAAATTTTAATTAAGTTACTCCCTAATTTTAATTTTTGCTTTTATCTGAATATGGATATTTAATTAATATTTTTCCCACACAATATCCCAATTATAGATTTTTTATTTCTTAATTAGTTATTTCTGGTTTACAACGCCCATTTTTGAATACCCAAAATAATTTTCACCTATTTTCTCATATTTTTTGCCAAATTAAGCACCCAACACAATATTTTTAAAATTTATGTTTCAGATCTTGTGTCTTATTTTAGATGCCTTGGTATCATTCTTGATTACAATCCATTGCACAAACTGTGTGAGTGATTTTTTTTATTTTTTGAGTTCCTATTATGTTTTGTTTTTGGATTGAGTTTTGACGCACCATGTGTGGGTGTATTTTGTCACCAATTCACATAGTAAACATATGTACACTGAAAGCCAACTCACACCATTTTGTTTGTGAATCCATGTATTTTGGATTGCATTTTGAATGGTTTTGTTTTGCGTATGAGTCCTTTGTTGCTGTGTTGACCCATTTTGCCTATTAACACCAAAAATCCCTGTTAATAGAGTGTATATTTTAACCTGCTAGTTGGATTTTGTTATAATCTGAAATGATTTTGTTTAAATCTGAGTTTGTTTTGCTTGTTGCCATAGCTTTTAAAACCACTGTACTGTAAATTCAGAACCTGAACGTAAAAATGCGGGATTGTCAAATCCTTGGTCCAAATTTTGAATCACTTTTGTGGGATGACCTTTTTTAAATTAAATTGATTTTTTGAGTATTTATTTGAATATTTGAAAATGCAGGAACTCATATACACTTTGCAAAGTTCAAGTCAAAATGCATATTTTCAATGGACAAAATGAATTAACTGGAATCAGATTTGAAGCGTTCAAATCCATCAGCCATTTTCATTAAGTTTACTATGTTCTTTGAAATTGCAGGATTGTCAAATCCAAGAACCAAATTTCAAATCACTTTTGAATGCCACTAGTAAACTCAGATATTAATTGCGGGAACTGGAATCCAAATTTAATGTACACTAAGCACACTAGGAAACACCAACCCAAATAAAGAAGCTCCACCACAACTAAAATCAAACTAAAAATTCAATCTCAATAACCATAATTAGACAAAAAAAGTGATTAAACTTTAAAATCATCCAAACCCGGAAAGTATACAATATTATTCACTTCAAATCAAGGATATAGAAACTCTGCTATCATTCAAGGCTAAATCAAGAGAAAACAACTACCCACAATTAAACCAATAAATCTAAATAAATACATATTTAATATAAAATATATTTTTTATTTTATTTTAATGGACCGTCAATCACATTCTCAACCCGCTCCTGCACCAGCCTGCGGGGCAGCCTGTCCACAAGGGCGTCCCAGAGGGTCCAAGAGCAGACCCAGAACCCAACTTGAGGGGAGTCATGCCAATACACAGGCCTCCCAAGGTGTCAGCGCCAGAAAACCACCTCCTGCATCCCAAGCCAGAACTACCAGCTTGAATCCCAGGCAGAAGCCACTTTCAAGGCCTGCTACCAAAGTCTCCTACACCAGGGTCACTGGGAACACTGAGGTTACTTACACCTCCACTGTTTACCCAGTTTTCACCCAGCCCCGCACTCTTGATCCAAGAGTTGCTACTTCCTGCCCCGCGTATTTGACACCACCTACAAGCCATTGGCCACCACTGAGGAACCATCTGCGCCTATTGTGTATTCAACCATTGACAGCGCCACTGCAAGAAAGTGTGATCCCACCTTCTACACAAAGGTCCCCGTCCCCTGTGTTGAGCCTGGTAGCCAGGATGCTGTGGTACCTGCCAAAGGCCAGCGTTGATTGACGGATAGTGAGCGTGAAGCTCTCCTCAACTGCTTGAATGGGGGAATGGCGGTTTGGGATAATGCGTCCTAATTTTGTGTCACAGCTAGATACATTGCTGACATCAACACCAAGTATGGCAACACCAGGAAAATTGCCAAATCCACCAAGGCTAAGTGGCAGCCCAAACTCCTTTAGCCCGTTCATATTGATGGAATCAAGCAGTGGGTAGCTAAAGATTGCCACCTGGAAACACTTGCTATCCAATCAATGCTCACCACAGAGTTCAGGCTTTCTGTTTCTAAAACCCTTGTTTACAAAGCAATGGTTGATTTGGGCTTCTTGTGGAAGGTGCTCAGAGTTTTGCCGTATAATAGGAATGGTGAAAAGACCATCAAGGATTGACACATTTATGCCAAGACATATCTGGCACTAAAAGAGACTGGGAATGTCCAGTTCTTCTATATTGAAAAATTGTTGTTTTCCTCCTCACTCAGGTCTAGGCATGGGTGGGTTGAGAAGGGGTCCAAGGACGGTGTAGCCCATTGTGCAGCTGTCTGTTCCCAGACCTATTCAATGGTTGCGCTTATTGGTCCTTGCGGGTTGGACCAATACCAAATGATTAAGGGCTTCCATAACAGCAGAACATTTCTTGATTTTCTCTGAGCCGTCAAGGAGTACCTTTGGATAAATTACAGCAGCACAACCAAAGTTGTTGTGCTTGATAATATTGGGCTCCACAAAGTAGATCTGGTTGTGTCTGAGTTCCTGCCCATTGATAAAAATAGCCATTCTGCTAGCCACTGCCTTGCAGACTGCCCAATGAGACTCCTCTTCCTTCTGCCTTATTCTCCATTTCTGAATCCAATTGAGGAGGTGTTTGGTTGGATCAATAATAAGGTGAAACAAGGTCTCCCTCAGGACACTGAGGATCTCTTCAACATTCTCAAGATCAGCCAATTTGCAATGCCACCCAATGTGGTGGCGGTTTTCTATGAGCACTTGGAATCTTTCCTCCCACAAGCCCTGGCCTCCAAGCCAATCAAGTAAATGGGTGCTCCGGGTTTTATTTAGTTTTAATTTTATTTAGTTTTTTTATTAGGACTCAATAATTATTATTTATATATAATAATGTGATGTTTGATTGTATTATAGACATTTAAAAATACTAGAAAAGGTAAGTAAAATTAATTATACTAGATAAGAGGGATTTATTTTATATGATGCACTTAATATTATTGGCTTTTGCGGTAACAAATAAATAAAAAATAGAAAAAATAGAAAAAATAGTTTATTTAAATAATTGTGAATTATTTTGGTGCTTTGACTAAGTTTAAGCCACAAATTGGACCTTGCGTGTCATCTTCTGCTCCTTGGTATTTCAGTGCCACTGTAGCTACACAACACGGCAACCAATGATTTTTATGTATTCCTTAATAGTTTGTATTTAAGATGCAGCTCAAGTATATTGAATATGTTTATCAAATCACATTACAAGGGAAAGGTAATTTGAGTTCTAAACAATCATTTGTTTAGAACAATAATGGAGCGGGCCGCATGGTGCAGATAAATTCAATTCTCAATGTTTATCTATGTGATAAATAAACCTGTACTTGACGAGCTAATAAATAAAAACATTTTTAACTTATTTTTAATATTAAACGTGGTTGCAACTTTAACTAATGTCTTGTAATATATTTAGATATATTAATATTATAATTTACACACTAAAATTTAAAATAAAAATTAAAATATTAAAAGTAAAATTATAATTATAAATCTTTAAAGTTAAATATTAAAGTTTAAATAATCAAAATATAACAATTTTATTAAATTGTGCTTTATTCAATATCAAAATATTTGATATTAAAAATTTTGATATTGTAATATGGATTATCAAAATTTTAATATTAACTTTTAGACACTAAATTTTTAATATTTAAATATATTATATTAAAATTTTTATAGTAAAATTTTAATAGTACATATTACAATATTAAAAAATTTAGTATTAAAATATAAAAAGTAAAAAAAATTAATTTGCAAGAGGAAAATATTTATTGGGGGATGCTAACTGCAACGGGAATGTGATTATTCCGGGGAATTATACCCCAAAATTAAATTTTCAGCTAATGCATCTAATTGGATCCATGTACTCTTCTGTACATGGTGGACAACCCTGGATGTGATTGCTAGAGGGGTGGCGCTCTGTACCCCGGTGGTTGCTGATTGTTTGATAAAAGGCAGGTGGGTGAGCAAATTGACTAGTAGGGTTTTTTGGGGGGCACATAGTACCCATATAGTGTTGCCAATGCAAATGAGTCATAGAGGACATGCTCAACTGTCCTGTATCCCTGTGGTGTTTTCTGGCGGTCTAGGGCTATGCGGCAAATATCCATTTGAATAGGTACATCCTCCAACTTTTTGACGTTGGTTTTTAATATGCAGTGAAGGAGGATTCCCAGGTATACTGCAATGTGGATTCTTTACAAGGTATACTTTTCTGAGAACATGCATAAATTTTTGAATGTTTGAACTAACCTATTAATATAGGATGTTTGGTTGAACTTGAAGAGGGTTCCGGGGGGCGCCCAACTTGAATCAACCCCCCAGGCCTTGGCAAACAAAATAAATAAAGGTTTAAAATTATTCACGAGGACTGCATCCCTGACTTTATTTGATAGTGCCTTAAAGACTTCATTAAAAATTGCAGATTTTAAATATTCATTTCCTATTTGAAAGTCAGTTTTTATTAAATTCTTTTTATATTTGTTGATTTTTGTGAAGGGGAATTGTTGAATGCTTTTGTATATGTATTCATTGAAGTTCAGTTTGATATCACCGCAAATTTCATTCATTTCTTTAATTTTGATATTTGATCCTAGTTCATATGCTTCCCTTATCCATTGCAAGAACCCCGCGGGTGGTGAATATTCTCTATCTTGAGCTTCAATATTAAAAAAATATTCATATTTTGTTGAATTATTTTATTATTTTGTTTTACAGGGGCCACTAGTGACTGGTAACCCCTGTAAAACCAACTCAGTGTATAAGCTGCCACTTCCGCGACCTCATCCCCATTCCTGGTGATGACTAAAATAAATATAAGTAAAACATAAGAAGACTTACTAATTGTTTCCCCTGTGGCCCCCTCAGCCACAGACGCCACTTTGGCAAACTTCATGAGTGTTGGATGCTCTTCATTAATTTTTTCTAGGCTTAATTTTTTCTTATCTTTCTTGCAACTTGTGTTTCTTCTTGGTTTTCATTTAATAAAGCTTCTGTATTTCTTGAAGTGCTTCTGCTTCTTGCTTGTGTTTCATTTTTCATCTGTTTCCATTTGGTTGGTTTCCTCTTCATTGGTGTTGATTTCCTTTTGAATTTCTGTTCCTTCAATTAGTTTGATCTTATTGTTTTCTTTGGCCCCCTGCCAGAACTCTCACAAATTGTAGGCCGCGTTGTTGAACTTCAGACTTGATAAAATTGTTCCCTGTAGATTAAGTAATGCTTCTTTGTTTTTTTTCATCTATAATATTTCCCAATTTATCCAGAGCATCTTTTTTGACTGTATTAGTGGCTGGCCCTTGTTACTCAGTTTTCATGTCACTATTTCTCAGATATTTATTTCTATTTCAACAACCTTTTACAGGTGTGCTTCTAATTTGTTGATCAAGTTATAGATTGTTGACATATTGTTTGAATTCCATCAAAAAACTGGTTTTTATAGTACTATCTTCAATACATAGATATTTTTCCTCATCATTAATAAATTAAAGACAATAAACGTAAATATTGGATTAAAATATTGCAATTAGACGTCAACTCTTGATATTTTGATATTATGTGCATAACTCGATGCATTTTGTTTAATAAAATCCACTGTAAACTAGGTCTTTTTCATTACAATTTAAAATAAATTGATTGTGTTTATATTAGGGCCATTAACGCTTAGTACAAATATTGATACATAGTGCATTTTACAGCCTTTATATTTACCTATTGGTAATAATACTATAAAATTTTTAGTTGTATTTTACAAGGTAATAATAATGTAATATGTTAACAAATTACTGTTTATTGTAATTAATTGGCTGATTTTCTTTGCTGTGGCAATTGTGCATTTTCTGATATTTATGCACTAGTATCCAATTGGTTGGCTTCACATCCAATTGCACAGTTGATAGGAAAACAAGCTGCCACAAGACTGGATGTGGTCAGGGTGGCGGCTTGTTTTCTTATTGCCTGTGTAATTGGATGTGAAGCCAACCAATTGGATACTAGTGCGTAAATATCAGAAAATGCACAATTGCCACAGCAAAGAAAATCAGCCAATTAATGACAATAAACAGTATTCAATTAACACATTACATTATTACCTTGCAAAATCTGTCTGAAACTTTATAGACTTATTACTAATAGGTGAATATACAGGCTTTAAAATGCACTATGTATCAATATTTGTACTAAGCGTTAATGGCTCTCTAAAATAAACACAGTCCATTTAAATAAATTACAATTAAAAAGCCCCTTGTCTACAATGAATTTTATTTAACAAAATGCATTGAGTTATGCATATAATATCAAAATATCAGGAGTTGTTGTCTAATTGCAATATTCTAATGCAATATTTACATTTTTTGTTTCTTAACTTATTATTTATAACAAAATTATGTATGCTAATAATTTTATGTTATTCATAAAATGTACATCATTGTATTAATTATGGGAAATGTTGATAATGTAAAAAGAAAATATTATTAATTATGAATTGAAAGAGAGATATCAATTTTAATAAGTTGTCACAAAGAAAAGATTTATTTACTAATCAAAGGACGGGAAGGGGAGGGGATGGGAAGAATGAACATTGCCTTCATCTGCGCCTGTGAAAGAGGCAGCATCAGAGATAGTGGGGAGGGAATGGGTGGTGGTTTGGGAGTCAGGGTTGGAAGGCAGGTGGCTTGATCTTGATGGGGGGTTGGTGAGGCAGGGTTTGTTGACTGGGATGGGGCAGCAAGAGCGGTTTGCTTCAATTGCTTGAATTCTTCTTCTGTCACATATACTGGCTTGACAAAACAGATGGACTAGCGTGGGGAGAGACGGGGGTCCTTTCTGGACTTATCACTATCACTTGCATAGAAGATGATGAGATCAAATAAGTCCTGGACAAACGCGGAAGGGAAACACTCATATCCCTTATCAATTTGAGTGCATAGTTTGTTGTAGGTGGCAGGCTTTAAGTGACTGAGGGCAGAACCAAAATTGTAGAGACATACATCTGAAAGATGCATGTTGGCATAGTTGATGGGGTAGGACCAGCAGGTATGTCCCGCAGCCCTGATTTCTTGGGTAGCCCATTCCCCACTGCTCCATCTCCGCACTCAGTACAACTGTGTGCACGGCGTTTTGGGTGGCCCACTCCTCCAGCATGTCCTTGAGCTCCGTCTGGTAGGTATACCCATCTGTGTTATTTGATATTGCCAAGTAATAATTGACACCCAATGGGGAAACTGCCAATAAAACCCCAACAAACCAATACAATATTGGGCCGCGCTTTTACATGTCAGACTGGATACGCTTCTCTCTAAAGTCTTGGATACTTGCAGATATCTTAGCATACAACAGGAAGATTACGTTATTATGGGCCCTCATTGCCCTTCCTTTGATAAAATTAATAATAGTTGAATTGTAGGGGTCAGTGTCCACTAAAATGGGGCCACTGAGAACTTGATTGGACAAGATTCTAGCAGCAATCACAACTCTGCATCCACAAATTCACTGTTCTTTTGTTGGTGAAGATGCCGTGGAGTCCCAACTGGAGACGTACCTGGACCAGGGGCATCCACGGGTCACGTTCCATAATGGTCATCATAAGGGGATGAGCTGTGTCACCTTCGGTCAAAGTACAGGCACCAGTTGGGGTCTTCTTGGTAGGGGGCCACAGTTGGCGTGAGCTTGCAGAGTTGCAGCCACAGTAGACTTTTCAAACCCCATTGTGGCTACAATTTCCCCAAGGGACATAAGCTTCCCTTGCTTTTCAACCATTTTGAGAACAATCTCCAGAGTGATTAGTTTTCTTCTGCGTCTTGAAGGCTGATTGGCTGGGGGAGGGATATGTTCATCATGGGAACTAGTCAATGCCATCTGATTGGCTGTTTTGGGGTCCTGGGCTCTCTGGGTGACCCCATGGCTAAAATAGCTGGTTCTGGATGCATTGCTGATAAGGGATTTGGGTTAGCAGCTGCCTGTACGTTATGGGCAAACAGGGCCATGTTTGAGGACGCAGGAGAAAGAACAGACTCCTGGGTAGTGCTTGCGGAGGGCCTACGGGTTGGGAGTGGCCATAGACAGAGGCTTCACTGTTAAGAGACCCAGTGTAGCCCTGCATAATTTTTTCAAGGCCAGGGAACAGCTTGTTGACTTGGTTGTTATTGAAAGAAGACATAATAAATTTTTATTAAAATTTTAAACTCAAGAAGAGAAATGTATATTATAGTCAATTTTATTGTTATATATGTTAATTTTGTGAATATTATGATCTAAATTTTAGCCGTCCTAAATTGGAATAGGATGACTTTTGAGAATGCCTATGATTCCTAAAAGAATCAGCACAAATCCACTTTAGATCCTTTAGCATCCTTTTTGAGACACCCATAAGTTATATTTATTTCAAATTCCTTGCAATTATGATTTGAAACTTGGTTCTTGGATTTGACAATCCCGCAATTTCATATTCATTAAGTTTTTTATGATGTCTATGATTTGTTTGAAATACAGGAAATCTCAAATTGTACATTAGAATCCTGCATTTCTGATTCATGTATCCCACATTTGTTTGCTGGGTTTTGTCTTTTGTTAGTTGAGTTATCTGCTCAAGAGATTTGAAATTTGCCAATTTAAATAAATCAAAAAATTCAAATTAAATGGTTGGTTTTATTAATTATTTTAATTCTCACTCAGCTGAGTTGCCCGCAAAAGTGATTCAAAATTTGGACCAAGGATTTGACAATCCCGTATTTTTACGTTCAGGTTCTGAATTTACAGTAGCTAAGTTTTGTTATTTTTCATCAAATTTTTTTAGGATATGTGATAGTGTGTGCTTGGTTGGGTAACAGAAACAGACTTCTTGTCCTCTTTCCATCTCAGGTAAGTTTTGGTACAGCATAGTTTGAATGAAATCCCAGAAAATCATGACAAAGTGCTTGCAGAAGCCAGGGAGCGGAGTGTACTGGTCAAGTTGCAGGTTGGGGGCTGCGGCCAAAGCCAAGACACGCCATTCAGTGTTGTCTTGCTTTGGTTGGAGTGATGTAAGTTGTTCTTGTTTCATTGGATAATGTTTAATTTATTAATCATTTCAGAGGCAGCAGCTGGCATCAGGACCAGCTGACGCCCTATGTGGGGAACATAGTTGCTGTAGAATGTTTGCAATATGTACAGTCTTAGATACTGGCAGACTTCCTTCTGTTTCTTCTAAATAAAAAAGTAGTAAGATCTTTTTATTTATTTGATGTTTATTTTTTACTTTCTTCTATATCTTTACCTGTTGCCCCCTTTACAGGAGCTTCTTCACAGGACTTGTCACTAGGTGGTTCCTGGTTATCTTCTGTTGGCTTTTGTTTCTTTTTATTTTTTAGCTTCTCAAACATCTCAGGGTCCTTTGACCACGCCTCTGCAGTTGCAAACCCTTGTGGCTTGAACTGTAGATTGGAAAGAACATCTTTTTGTATGTTTAGGAGCCTGGTTGCAAGTTTGTTGGCAGTATTGGGAATCTTTTTTCATGGCCTTCACAGTAAGTTTGTCTAGTTTGTTGCCTTATAACTGTTGCAACCAAGTTTCCAGACGTGCCTGCTAACGTATCTTACAATACACAGGGGGCGCTTGATGAGTTGCCCTTGACATATCTAACGTTATGGATTAATCTGATGGCAATATTGAATGGCGGGTACTTCATCCTAATTAGGAGCACTACCAATTTGACCTGCTGATCTCCACACAAGTTATTCCTTGGCTCCAAACCTTACATGGAACTTCCCACTGTGCCACCCCCTTGTGGCCTTGTGGATTTCCCCATATAGTATATTAATCACAATGTTCTATAATAAACAATACCTTATTCTTATTATTCTGTCCTTCCTATTGGACTGTTGTCTTCCCCAATTCCAAATACTGAATCCTCATTGGTTCAGTTACAACAGTGGTAACAGAAGTAGGTTTGTTGTGTTCTAAGGCGCAGCACAGACACACAACAGGGAATCCTAACCTTAGGATTGGATTTGTACTAAGTCTTGTTTAGATGACAGGGAAGGCAATAATGTTTACCTTGCGGCCCTGGATGAATAATCTCTACTAGGCGTGGCTAGAGAGAGGCGCAGAAGTACAGAAGACACAAAGACAAAAATGTGAATAGAACTTAATTTTATTGGTGAATATGGAAATGGAATATATAGTGGTTGAGAATACCACAGAACACTACCAGGACGGTAGGATCACTTGCCACAAGCATGAGTGGGGCAAGTGAGTTGTGCAGAGTCAGGAAACCAAAAATCATATTTCCTGAAGCGGAAGCCAGTTCATTTCAAGAGTCAAAAGCAAAAGCAAGAGATTTGTCTTCAAAATAGCCCAACAAAGGCAAAATTGAAACATGGTGAATGCTGTTATTCACAACATTGCCCCCTTTAGATTGGCCTTAGGGGGGTGATACTTGCAGAGGAACTTGGTGTGTATGCGAGCAAAAGGGCAACCACTGGAGAGGAGCTTTACAGTGTACTCAGATCCTTGCTTGAAAGTCATCTCTAAAGGACCAATCCACAGGGAGTCCAGTTTGTGCCGCGCCCACCCACACAGTGTTGGTAGTACAGAACATGGTCACCAACATCAAACTCAGGCAAGGGGGAGCGCCCTGCGTTGTCAGGAGAGAGCTCAAGCATCTTAGTCTTATATGCGGAAGTGTAGGCAGTGGCCTGAATATCAATGATGCAATTGACTAAGTCTTTGATGTGGTTGTCAGGGTTCAAGGCCTTATCAGAGGAGATTAGGGGAACCCCCAAGAGCGACAGAGTGGTGGCTTCAGGCCCATACAACATGGCAAAGGGGGAGTGCCCTGTGACCCAATGCTTGCTCAGACAATAGGCAAAGAGTGCAGCGGGTAAGTATAGATCCCAATTGGCAGCGTCAGAGTAGGTGGGCTTCCTCATGATAGAAACCAGTGTCAAGTTGGCACGCTCAACTGCCCCATTAGTGGAAGGATTATAGGGGGCAGAGAAAGACTGGTGAGTTCCTAGAGCTTCAACAACAGAGTTACAAGTTTGGCATTGAAGTTGGTTCCGTTGTCTGACAACAGCACTTGAGGGCAGCCATGGTGGTAGAAAACATCCTGCAGCAGGAAGGCAGCAGTTGTCTTAGCAGTGATGTCTTTAGTAGGGCAAGCTTCTACCCACTTGCTGAAGTGGTCAACAGCAATCAGGATAAAGCGGCATCCGGAGCGTGAGCAGGGGAGAGGACCTACAGCATCAATGCTGACAGTGTGAAAGGCATGTTGAGGGGGGAACCAATTTGAACTTGTGAGAAGCAGCTTGGGGCCTCTGGAGTTGGCAGACATGGCAACTAGCTATGACATCTGGGATCAACAGGCAAAGATTCTCCCAGAAGTCATTCTTCTGAAGCCAGTCAAAGGTCTTGGCTATGTCTCCATGGCCATTTTCTTTATGAGCTTGTGACACCAAAGAGAGACAAAGACTGGGACGCATTTATGGCAGGTATTGACCCCACACCTTCTTGAAGAGTTGGTTGTCACATATGAGGGTGTCTTCAGACAATTTGAACAGGGCAAGTTGAACCTCTTCTGTCTCACTTTCCCAAGAAGAAGGGTATCCAATTAGCTCGTACAGGCGGTCTGCCTCAGCAGGATGTAGGGCAAGGATGGGCATTTGGGACAACCCATCAGCGTTCTGATGTTGAATCCCGGGGCAATGGAGCACAGTGAAGTCATAACCTTGCAGGCAGAGGGCCCATCTGGCTAAGCGTCCTTCAGGCTCCTTAAGTTGTTGTATCCATTTGAGTAAAGCATGGTCAGTGACAACAGTAAATGAGTACCATATACATAGTGGCGGAACTGTTTGACTGCATGCAACACAGCGAGGCAATCCTTCTCTGTAACACTATAATTCTTTTCATGCTTATTCAGCACACAGGAAGTATAGGCTACAGGGTGGTCCACACCTTCATTGTTGAGCTGAGCCAAGATAGCCCCAATAGCAAGGTCACTAGCATTAGTGTACAAGATGATTTCCTTATTGTAATTGGGGTACACTAAAATGGGTGCTTCTTTGAGTTTCTGCTTTAGAGTCTTGAAGGCTTGCTGTTGGCTGGCAGTCCATTCAAAAGGCACATTACGCAATAGTTGGACCAGGGTTCACAGTATCAGCAAAATCAGGAATGAACTGTCTATAGTAACCCATCATGCCCAGAAAGACGTGTACTTCTCAGAGGTTGGTGGGCAGAAGCATTTTGTCAATGGCTTCAACCTTCTTGGTCATTGGAGAAAATTCCCGTTTGGGTTACTTAATGGCCTAGGAATTCAAGGCGTTCTTTGAAGAAAGCACACTTAGAGGGCTTTAACTTGAGGTCAGCTTCTTGGATCTTTATGAACACCTCTTTAAGATAGTCTAGGTGATCAGTGAAAGTTGCGCTGAAGACTTTTATATTGTCTAGGTAGACTAAGACACACAACAACTTCAAGTCACGCAGGATGGAATCCATGGCCCTCTGGAAAGTTGCCAGGGCATTACAGAGCCCTTGCGACATGCAGGTAAGCTCAAAAATCCTTCTGATGTGATGAGTGCAGCCTTCTGATGGTCTTCAGGAGAGAGGTCAACTTGCCAGTAACCAGACGCCAAATCCATGGCAGAGAAAAACTTAGAACCCCCAAGGCGTTGAAGAGCATCATCAATGCGCGGTAAGGGATAGGAATCTTTCTTGGTTAGAGAATTCAACCTTCAATGGTCCATCACAATCTGGTGGCCCCCATCCTTTTTCTTTAAGATGAGCAGAGGAGAAGCCCAGGGACTTTGAGAGGGAGCTAGCAGTCCAGCATCCAGCAGTTGTTTGAGCTCCTTAGAAACCTGCACATTTTCCACTTGGCTACGGCGGTATGGCTTGGCACAAAAGGGGGGAGAATCTCCTGTGTCAATCTGATGAATCACACCTTTGGTAAGCCCATAATCAGTACTATCTTTAGCAAAGATGTCTGAGAATTGGTCTAGTAAATCAAGCACCTCTTTCTGTTGGACTAGGGACAACTGAGGGAAGTCTTGGGCATTGAACAGAGATAGGACTTTAGGCTTGTCTTTGGGTAGGTTAAAGTCTTGAAACGTTCCAAAAGGGTGAAGAGACAAGACGTCAGGAGCATTTAACAACTTTCCGTAACCAACAACCTGTCCTCTGGATACAGTCATAGGAAGCGCGGTAAGGTTGGCAACTAGTAATTGAATGGGATCCTTGTAGGAAACGTCTAGAATTTCAGGACAAAGGTAAGGCTTGTTCCTCCCCAGCAAAGGAGGGGAGTACAGCTCTAAGAAAGTCCGTTCAGGTAGTTCATATGATATCTGGGAGTCTAGGATAGCCTGAGAGCCTGGGGGGATGGTGATAGCAGATGTGGCCATTAGAGGGATTCCCTCAGTTGCAGGACAAGCCATGGGAGGACACTTCATGTTGGTGGAATGGGTTCAGTATTTCAGGGTGAAAACTCCAGTGGGGTACTCCAGAGTCTATGTCTTCAAACATTTACCAGGAACTTTGATTGGCTCCTCAAAGATCAGAGGGACTTTGTACCCTAGGATAGAGAGATAACCATCCTTTAGGTTGATGATCCCATTATATTCCCAAAGAAATTGGGTACCAATCAAAAGGTCATAGCTCTCATTTTCTAGAACAACAGCCGGCCCAGCCAACAGGAGTTTACCAAATTGCATTGGCAAGGCAGAGTACGCGCCAATGGCGCGGGTCATGGAGAGACCAGCAGTACCATAGAATTGATGGTAGTTGAGGTCGGGGGCCAACTTAAGTTTCTTCATCAGTTTAGAAGAAACAACGTTGACAGGAGAACCAGTATCTAGGACGGCTTTGATCTTGACTTTTTGAATAGATATCTCTACTTGGGTGGTGGTGCGTCCAAAAGGTGGCAGACCAGCCAAGATATCCTGTGCCTCAGCTAGTTCCTTGTCCCATTTCTCAATCATGCATTGTAGTCCCGGAAACTCCTTATATACAGTTTAGAGAGGGAATGAGACAGATACATTCTTGAAAACGGTGTCTGCAACTTCAGCAGCTTTCTCTGATGATTCTACTAATACAGGGGACCATTTTGCCTGAGTAAGATAGGGGCAGGAGACAACTGCTTTGGCCTCAGACAAGGGCTTGGTGGTAGTTGTAGTCTTCCCAGATTGTAGCTTGTAGGGAACTGCAATAGTCTCAGGGACGGCAAGAACAGAATACCTGTATGCATCATGGTCTTCAACATCAGATTCATACACATCAGAATCATCAGAAATGTCATGGACCAGAAGGAGGATAGGAGAAGCCTCATCATCAGCAGGCTCAGAGTCAGTAACAGGGGAGGTATAGAAGGAGACTGGGAAGAATTGTCAACCGAGAGCGTCTCTGCCTCTAGGTTGACTGTTCTTTTCCCAACTGATCCTTGGGATCAGCTCCTTCAACCCACGGATTGGTGCAGACGCAAGAGTGGTGACCTATCTGACTGCAGTTGTGGCAACCCTGACGTTGAGAAGGGTTTTGTGAGTTCATAGTGAGGATACAAGGGCCGCGAGAAGAAGAGCCAGAGTTGGAAGCAGCACAACTCTCCCTAACAACTGCCCCAGAATGGGTAAGATGCATATCTTGGAGCAGGGTATTTATACTTTTCATGGAGGACAGCATAGCCTTGTGGGCCTTGAAATGGAGGCATAGGAGTTGATTCACCTTGAGGGCCTGGGAGCAGGCCATATATGCTTCATGCACTGTCAATTGTCTGCTTGTTATTAACTGTTGTCCCTCCATATAAAATCTGTTGGAAAATTCAGCTAATGTCTCTTTGGGCTTGGAGGATATGTACATGAAAGCATTCTTTTTCACCTCCAGGCTAAGATCACCACCAAACTTGTCAATCAGGAGCTGTTTCATGTACTCCCAGGTCTCAATGGAGGGCAGCTCTGGTACAACTACTTCTTGGCAGGTTGGGTGTAGACAGGTTAGAATATGTTCTTTCTTAACTTCATCTGAGGCTTGTCTCATAGCAGTCTTGTAAATAGTTAAGAAAGCTGCAATAGTCAAGGTTTTGGGATCAAAGACTTGCTTAAAAGTAGGCTTGAAGTGTACCTTGGGAGCTGGACCACCATTGCTGCTATTGAGTACATTTATACGCAGGGAGAACTAAACTTCATATTTGGAGGGGGGTTGTCTAGCCCATAGTTGTCAAACACTTTCTTCAAGGGTTGTCAGAGTCTTGGTAGTCCTGGCACCCATAGTGTTGGCTAGAGTGGTCTGTTGTTCAGTAACCTCTAGGCGTTGTCCTTGAGTAGTGATAACAGTGGAGAGCTCAGCCAGTTGCAAAGTAAGGGATGGCCCCACTGATAGGCAAGGGGCAAATCTGTCATTTACCAAATCAATCAACTCACTCATCTCCTGTACGTCTCTGTCCAACTCAGTCTGATCTTGTTTCAAATGGTCCACCTTATTATCTAGGGCAATCAACTCCCTAGCACAGTGGATTTGAGGAGCCCCCGCCAAACCAGGACAACAGCCATCCTCCTTGTTAACCCCGAGCGGGCCAGCAGCGGCCGTCACTACCTCACGTAAAGCAGCAACTTCTTGCTGTAGTTCAGCAACCTGAGCAGTCAGCGCAAGAACCTGGGGGTCAGGTTGAGGCATTTCAGTAGGACGTCCTTGGCTACGAGTGGAAGTGCGTAATTCCTGGATGGCTTCCCAGATTTTCTGCTCCCTGTCCACCAGATCATCAGCAGGAGGAGAAGGCGGAACATCAGGTTTGGGAGTGGACAGCTCATTCACCTGACTCTGAAGTTTGGCAATAGCTGCGGCAGTGGTAGCCCTCTCTTGATCAAATTCTGCACTGAGCTCATTTAGACCTTGGGCTGCAAGGTCAGCTACCTGTTGCAATTGCTCAAAGGAATAGACACTAAATGCATTGAGCTGTTGCACTAGCACTCAAAGTTGGAGAGATAAGCGTTTAGGGTGGAGTCTACTTGAGTTTGCCAGGGTTGTTCTAATTGGTGAAACTCATTTAGTTGCTCCCTAACGTACTCAGGGATGGACTGGCGCATTCACTCAATGGAATTGACTAAACGTGTTTGAGAGGTGATCAAATCACGCTGATTGTCAGATATCAGGGAAAACAGGGAATGAATCCATTGGTTGTAGGCGGCAAACTGGTCCCAATGATGGGTAACAGATGCTTGTAGAGACAAGATTTCTTGGACGTGGAGTCCCAACATCATCTGGTGGTGGGCCAAGGCGGGCTATACAAAGAATGACAGCAGATGGTCAGCGGAGCCAGCCGCTGAGAGGAGATGTTGTGAAAACTGAGGGGCCACAATTAACTCATAGTATTTGGCACGGCTAAACTGTAGCTGAAGGCGAGGGATGGCCCCATCCCGAGCTATCCCAAGGGCTACCGCCATGACTTGTTCCAAGTCAGGGGTACCCATAGGGTAAGCAACTAAGCGGGGACCATTCCCAAGGTTCAGTACAGTAGGGACAATAGGCGGGCCAGTGATGTCTTCCTCAATAGGAGGGCTGGTAATTTCAGGCAAGGTTGACTCCCAAATAGGCGGAGGCAAGGGACCTGCAAACGTAGACGTGAAAGGGATAACCAAGGGGCTTACAGCCCCTGTAGTGAGCACCATTTTTGTTGTGTTCTGAGGCGCGGCACAGACACACAACAGGGAATCCTAACCTTAGGATTAGATTTGTACTAAGTTTTGGCTAGATGACAGGGAAGGCAATAGTGTTTACCTTGCGGCCCTGGATGAATAATCTCTACTAGGCATGGCTAGAGAGAGGCGCAGAAGTACAGAAGACACAAAGACAAAAATGTGAATAGAACTTAATTTTATTGGTGAATATGGAAATGGAATATATAGTGGTTGAAAATACCACAGAACACTACCAGGACGGTAGGATCACTTGCCACAAGCATGAGTGGGGCAAGTGAGTTGCGCAGAGTCAGGAAACCAAACAATCATATTTCCTGAAGCAGAAGCCAGTTCATTTTGAGAGTCAAAAGCAAAAGCAAGAGATTTGTCTTCAAAATGGCCCAATAAAGACGAAATCAAAACATGGTGAATGCCGCTATTCACAACAAGGTTTACAACCTACCTAAAACAAAAAATTCCCCCCAAGAAAGGACGGAGTTCAGGCCGTATGGCTACTCCCCAACAAGAAACCTTCCTGCCAATCCCCAAGAGGGACATCCATGACAGGTACGTCATCTATCAAGACCAGCTAGTTCTCACCAGCGTGTACAATTGGCACCACCTTGGGCAGCATGACGCCAGCGTCACCTGCCCCAGTCAGATCTGTCCCAGTGCTTGCTCAACCTTCAGCTAGAAACATTTGCTGGTGGCGTTGAAGGGGCTGGGATTGTCAGTTGGCTCCAATCTACTAAAACCTGCCTTTGCATCTGTCAGGTCCCTGAGCCCTTGTGGGTTGCCACTGTGTCTGGTTGCCTCACAGGGCCCGTGCTGTGTGGTTCACCAATTGGGCCAGCCAGGAACTTGACATTACCTGGGCAGCATTTCAAGACGCCGCCAAATCCTGCTACAGCAAAACCTTCTCCCCCATTGTTATAGGAACTCCTCTTCTAGCAATCAAACAAACTGGTTCTGTTACTGAGTACCTTGCTGCTTGGCAACAAGCTCTTGCTGCCGCCCCCAAAGCCATGACCAACAGAAATTCAATGCTACTCACTATCATCATCAATGGGTTAAACCCTCATATCTGTAAGTGGGTCCCCGTAGGTTGCTGCACCTCCATTGACAACTGCTATAAGGCCATTGTGGAGGCTAACAATCAGGCCTCAATGGTCTTCTGCCGTACCAGTGACACTCTATCCCAACCCTGTACCACACCTGGCAGTGGCCACAATCAGCAGGATAATGGGACTAAACACCCCCACAAGGGGGAGCTCCAGCTAGCGCAGATTGAGGAGCAGGGGAAAGCCTGGGGGCTGTAGTGACAAGAGGCCTTGAAATTCCACCTGACCCATCCTCTCAATCCCTGCTTGCAAAAAATCCCTGCAACTACAACATTCATGAAGTCAAAACCCTGGATGTCTTTCAAGTCCACAGTGACAACCCTGTATTGCAAGTGAGCCACTCCTCAAATAAAGTAACACACTTGTTCTATCCCTTCTGTTTCCATGGGAACACCCACAAATTACTGGTAAATACCAGGGCTAACCACACTATGGTGGACCAGGCGTTTGCCAACTCTCAGCAATTAGACCAAGTGCCCAGCAGGTTCAAAGCAGTATGAGTAGCTGACTCCTGCAGAGTTGCCATCACCCACAAGACAGTACCCTTCTCTGTGAGAATGGGGAACATCCAGACTAAGTTCTCTGGGCCAATCATGGCAGGGCTCATGTTGCAACCAAGTTTCCAGACTTGCCTGCTAACATATCTTACAATACACAGGGGGCGCTTGATGAGTTGTCCTTGACGTATCTAATGTTATGGATTAATCTGATGGCAATATTGAATGGTGGGTACTTCATCCTAATTAGGAGCACTGCCAATTCAACTTGCTGATTCCCGCACAAGTTATTCCTTGGCTTCAAACCTTACATGGAACTTCCCACTATGCCACCCCCTTGTGGCCTTGTGGCTTTCCCCATATAGTATATTAATCACAATATTCTACAATGAATGATACCTTATTCTTATTATTCTGTCCTTTCCTATTGGACTTTTGTCTTCCCAAATTCATTGTACTGGATCCCCATTGATCCAGTTGCAACACTCAGCCACGACATAATTGCTGGTCTCAACTGGCTTTGGCACAACTGTCCCTACATCAATTGAGATACCTCTATCATCACCCTCAGCAGAAATGGTTTGGGGTTCCATATTTACCCTGTGGAAATGAGCAAGCTACTTCATGATACTGTGTTTGTCAGAATAACAGAAACAAGCTCATATGATTTCAAGGGGGAAACTAGACTTCAATCAATGCTAAGTTGAAGTTATCTGCATGGAATCACCTGCGGTCCCTCCCTTGACCTCCTCATCACCACCAGCACTTGCGACACTCCTCAAGGAGTACAAGGATGTATTCAGCAAGACACTTGAGCAACTACCTCCTCCCCAGGAGATCCAGCATGCTGTACAACTTCAAGGATTGTTACCTAAAGCACAACCATTATGCCGTCTCACACCAAAGGAAGACAAAACCCTCTGCCAGCACCTTGTGGACGCGCTTGATAAGGGCTTCATTTGCCTCTTGCTCTCTCCATACAGGGCAGCTGTCTTCTTTGTAGCCAAGAAGGACGGGTCCCTTTGCCTGGTCACAGACTACTGCATACTAAATGAGGTGACAGTTAAGAATAAGTACCCCCTGCTGCTGATTGACAGCCTGTTAGATACGCTTGCAGGTCAGAAGGTCTTTAGCAAGATTAATCTCACTGCAGGGTACAATCAGGTCCGCATTGCACCTGGAGATGAGGCAAAAACTGCCTTCCACACACGCTACAGGTTGTTTGAGTGTTGTGTCATGAACTTTGGAATGACCAACGCTCCTTCCACCTTTGCCATGTTGATGAACAAAGCATTTGAGGACCTGATTGGAAAATGTGTGGTTGTGTACATTGACAACATTATTGTCTTCAGTCAAGATCAAGCCACACACCTCCAACACCTCTGTGCTGTCCTTACACCCTTCAGAAAACCCAGCTAAAAGCTAAACCCTCCAAATGCGAGTTTCTCAAGTTGGAGCTGTTATTCCTTAGGCACACCATCTCTGCCCAAGGGATAAAGCCCGACCCTTCCAAAATCAAGGCAATCATCAGCATGCTTCCCCCCACTGATGTGGGCCAGGTGTGGACATTCTTAGTGTCAAAACTGCAGGCTTGACTTGCCAGCAAGGTTCTGAGCAAGCGGGTTCATGACCTGCAATCTGATTACCCGGCCACTCAAAGTCAGACTAGGAAGTCAACTCAAATTGCCAATCCAACAACATGAACAAATGATGATCCCTTATGGTGGATACCTTGTTTTGGCGCTTGACTTATTACTAGGATCAAGCCACCCCCTTCACCATCCAACTGTGTGATCAACACAATCATGTCCTGTTATCCTTGATTTATATTGACTATATAATCACTGTCTCTCAATAAAGATTATTATTTAGTTTCTAACTATTTCTCCTTGTAACTCTGCTAAAACAGCACAGTTACAACATTGGTAGCACAGATAGGTTATCCATCCTACCTTATCATGTAAAATTCCACATGTTGCCTGTAATTGCTGCAGCTAAAAAATCTTTGACAGAATTATGTCTGGCCTCCTGCTGGACTGGACCCCGTACACCCCTGGTGCCAAGATACCTGATGGCTTTGTCCTGTACCAGAACATGTTGATACCACTCCCCGCGTTCAATGCCCTATCAGCACAAGGGTTCTTTCAGGCTCCCTCCTCTATTCCGCAACCAACCAACAAAAACACCATGCCCGCCTACGTAGCCCAAAGACTGTAAAGCGCTGCCTTGGAACCTTTTTTCAGGGCCAACAACAACAACACTGCCGGGTGGATCCAGTCTGCCCAGAGAAATCTGGCCCAGATTGAATGTCTGCAGCAATTTTGTATTGCAGAAATTTCCATCTGCCTGACCCATGACGCTGGCACCTGGCGTGACAAGTGGCACAAGGAACACGCCAACAAGAATGGGATGTCTTCATGAAAGACTTTTTGGCAAGATTTGTGCTTAAGGATACAGCGCTCATGATCATATGCCAAGTAAAGAACTTAACCCAAACAGACACCGTGAAGAAACTCATCCCTGCCTACAAGAAACTCTGACTTTGTACAATATCTGACATGGCCTTTGACACCCCAGCCACACACTTCATGTATTATGACGCTCTAAAGTTGCATGTGATGAGACATGTGAACCTGGATCAGGTGACCAACCTGCAAAGCCTGTACTGTGAAGCAGAGAAAGCGGAGCAAACATCCAACATACTGCATAAGGCACAAACTGGGAAACAAGAAAGACCCAAGGCTTTCCCACACAGGTGGGCGCTCCACTTGACCACCCCCTGGGAACAACACCAACCATAAATCCATAAGCTCAAATGGACATGGGAATGGAAAAATGGACAGTCAAATTGTACTCATTTACATATCACTGCCACACAAGACAATCAAGATGAGGGAAAAGCCCGGGGAGAGCATTAAGCAAGCCAAGCTCTCCCCACACAACTCCTGACTTTCCCAAGGATGAGTACCAACCCAAGGACATGGACCAATTTCCAATGATCCAAGTACCCTTGTAGGACCCGGTACTGTACACCATTGCTAGACATCCTAATAAACTGATGTCCTATCCTTTCTATTTTTGCAGTTACAAAGGCTTGGCACTCCTGGACTTGGGCGCAGATCAAACCCTAGTCAACAGCAGCTTTGTAGACAAGTTCAAGCTATCCACTAATCCTTTGCGGATTAAAAACGTGGTCCTGGCTGATGAACATCACATTGCCGTGACAAGGGAAACCGCCCCCTTCTCCGTCATGCTCAAGAAACTACACTCCATCATCCAAGGACCCGTCATTGACTTCCCAAAGTTTGACATTGTACTGGGGTTGGATTGGTTACAAAAGAACAATCCTCACATAGACTGGGCAACCTCAGTGTTGACTATTAAGTGTGAAGGTGTCAACCACCAGATCTACCCTGACTCAGCAAACCAACTGCTATGCAATCACATCTTTGTGCGCATCACAGAGACCCTAGAAAAAAAGGAAAACCTAAAGACAATTTATTGGGACTCCTGCCAGTACAAGATCATACACTTCAAGGACCACCAGGATACCCCCACACCTCAGGATTGCAAAATTGCGGCCTGCCATCCAGAAGACTTCAAAGAAACTCTATCTGGGTTGCCCTCAGAGAAACACATTCATCACTCCATCCAACTCAAAGGGGCTTTACCCAAAGCATGTCCTATCTACAGGTTGACTCCAAACAAAGATGACGCCCTACGTGCCTACCTCAAGGAAGCATTGGAGAAAGGACTTATCCACCCCTCACAGTCTCCTTATGGGGCCGCTGTATTCTTTATGGCCAAGAAGGACAGTACCTTGCATCTGGTCACAGACTACCAAGCCCTAAACAAAGTTACCATCAAGAATTGTTATCCACTACCACTGATTGACAATCTCTTTGACGCCTTGAGAGGAGCCACAGTCTTCTCCAAGATTTATCTGACTGCGGGCTACAACCAAATTGTGTTAAGGAGGAAGACATTCCCAAAATAGCCTTATGTACTAAATACAGCTCTTACAAGTGTGTGGTGCTCAACTTTGGCATGACAAATGCCCCTTACACCTTTGTGACCTTCATGAAAAAAGTGTTTGCTCCGCACATAGGCAAGCATATCCTAGTCTACCTAGACAACATCATTGTCTACAGTCCATTGGTGGAACAGTACCACAAAGACCTAGAGGCAGTCTTTGCTACCCTGGCACAACACAAACTATTGGCCAAACCCTCCAAGTGCCAGTTCTTCTGCAAGCAATTACCCTTCCTGGGACACATAGTCTCAAAAGACGGCATCAAACCCACAGTCAAAAGATACAGGCCATATGCAAGATGCCGTCACCCAAGAATAAGTTGGAACTCCACACCTTCTTAGGGATGGTGGCCTATGTGCGCTGCTTCATACCTGACTGTGGTGTTTTTACTGCCCCCTTATCTGCCATAACTGGCTCCAAATCCAAGTTTGTGTGGACCCCCTAATGTGACCTCTGTTTTGGACGCCTTAAGGAGAAGCTCACAGTAGCTCATATCCTGCAATACCCCAAACGTGACAGGGAATACCAAATATAAACCAACACCTCAGATACATCCATTGGGGGAGTGCTACAGATCAAAAATAATGATGGTGACTTCCTGCCTATAGCTTATTAATCACAAAAGTTGACAGATGGAGAGTGCCAATACCCTATCCACAACAAGGAACTGCTGGCCATTGTACACTACCTAGTCAAATGGTGTTGTTATCTAGAATGACAGGAAGAATTCTTGGCACTGACTAACCACAAGTTGCTCATATACTTCAAAACCCAAGCAAATCTGTCTTGCTGCCAAGCCTACTAGATAGAGCTCTTGGAGAGATTCAATATGATCATACAGTATAAACCTGGTCCCAAGCTTGCCATGGCAGACGCCCTCTCACGCCTATATGTCTGTGCCACAAGAGGGGGAAATGAGCTCAACCCAGGCTGGCCTCTCTTGGTGCTACAAACAAAAGACGAGGGTTTTCCTCCTGGTACAACCAGCATAACAAAGGAAACAGTCATCAAAAACAAACACCTATTTGCTGATGTGTACAGGACCTTGCACAGAAAAGTGTCTGACAGTACTACTATCCCTTATATCCCCACACACCAGCAAATAGACACCATCCTACAATATCACAGAAACCTTGGACACACCAAGAGTCAAAACCTATATGAACTCCTTAAACACAAGACCGGGTGTCCAACCCTGTATTGTGACGTTCAGGAAGTCCTAGACCAATGTGAGGTATGCAAGAAATTTGCCAAAAGCAAAACCCCTCCAAAGTTTGTACTGCCCATCCACACACAACTACCCTTTAAGGTGTGGGCCCTCAACGTTGTTGGCCCCATGCCAGGGAAACACAACAATAAAAAATACATCATCACCACCATCAACTTTGCTACAAGATGGTCAGTAGCCCAAGCAGTAAAGGCACACACTGGCAATGACGTACAATAATTCATAGGAAGAGAAATAATCAGCAAGTTTGGAAAGCCAGAACTCCTGATAACCAATGGAGGGAAATAATTGACCTCCAAAAACACCAATTTATACCTTGCTAAAAATGGAGTTAAACATACTGTGACAACACCATACCACCCACAGGTCAATGGACGTGTAGAGTGGTTCAATGGCAGCATTGTGCAAGCCTTAGATAAACTCACTGCTGGGAGGCCTGAAGACTGGTATAAGCAGCTATCAACTGCATTACTTGTGTGCTGAACCCAAGTGAACAGATCCACATATAATAGCCCTTTTGAGTTGGTATATGGCACACATCCAAATATCATTCAAGCATTGACAGGACCCAAACTGGAAATTCCAAGTAAAGTCCCTCCATGTTTGGACCCTCAAGTTATAGAGGCCAACAGCAAGCAAATAGAAAAAGAAAATGTACGTCTGGAAAAACATTTTGTCCCCATCCAAGATAGACATGAAGTTGGGGACAAAGTTTGGGTCATGAACGTTGATATAAGCAAACTAAAACCCAAAAAAGTAGGTCCAGCAATCATTCTAAAAGTAAACAAAAATAACACTTACCTTGTACAAGGACTTGGGAAGGGCAAGCAAGACAAAAACCTACACCATGATTGCCTGAGACCCTACAAAGCAAGACAAAAACAATGTGAAACCGCCCTGCCCACCACAGAATAACAGTTAGTCTAGTATGGGGCCCGGGCTCCTGAAAACCTCCTTGGCAACCTACCCCCCAGAGGAGGCCAACCTTCAGTTGGGGGGTGTCAAAACTGCAGGCTTGACTTGCCAGCAAGGTTCTGAGCAAGCGGGTTCATGACCTGCAATCTGATTACCCGGCCACTCAAAGTCAGACTAGGATGTCAACTCAAATTGCCAAATCCAACAATATGAACAAATGATGATCTCTTATGGTGGATACCTTGTTTTGGCGCTTGACTTATTACTAGGATCAAGCCACCCCCTTCACCATCCAACCATGTGATCAACACAATTATGTTCCTGTTATCCTTGATTTATATTGACTATATAATCACTATCTCTCAATAAAGATTATTATCTAGTTTCTAAACATTTTCCCCTTGTAACTCTGCTAAAACAGCACAGTTATGACAAATGGTTTTCACCAGCAAAAATAACTTTGATATTGTTGAGGAGCAGTACCAGGAGCTACTCCAAGCTTGGGCTGCTAAACAAGGGATCACAACCACTATGGTTCTTGTGTACACCCAATTCAACTTAAGCTGTGAATAGGGCAAGTTTTATTTATCACCAGGCGTAGCACTGTGTGGCTTTTCTGACAGCTAGTATGCTGAACCCCAAGACCAGTCCCAACCTGCGCCTGTGCCACATTCTGGAGACTGGGCTACTATGGCCCCCTCCAACTGTATCCAATTGTTGCCCAAGAATTCAGGAAAATAAATCTTTCCCTGCCTAATTCAGGTCCCATTATTCCCAAAGGTCCCTGAAAATGTCAAATCATAATCAATTAAATCATAAAGGAGATTATGAGCCTCAAAAAGAGTGGCATAAATTTTGTGAAAATTGCCACCCATCTTCAATTCACTGAGGCAGTGGTTAAGCGTGAGTTCTTAGCCCTTTTGAAGAGAGATGATACCAAGCTGGCCAAGAAGCCAAAGAAGCAGGTCAAATTCCAGATCAAGGATGACTATCCTATAATGCTTGGCATCCTCCAGCAGGACCTGTACTTCCAATTGACTGATTTCTGTTGCCTACTTGGGCTCCACGGCTGTGACAGAACTTGACAGATAATAAGAAGCTGTCTCTAAGTGGTGGGGAATCACCCACCAAATCCACATAGTGGTAATTATTAACCAACAACGCAACTTCAGATACCTTTTGTGAAATTTCCAAATAAGATACTAGGTTTAAGTAAAATAACTAACCCTAACCATAAGAGCCCAAAATAAATGGCCTGCAAGAGAATCAGAGTGTCTTCAGAATAAAATTCAGGACATTGAGATAGCACAAGATTTTCAGCTTTAACGGTAGGAGGAACAGCTCCGAGATTGACAGGCATTGAATTAAGATTTGGCAGAGGCAACAACAAAGTACCAATGGCGGCCCCATCTTCCTGTAATAATCTGGCTAAGGATTAGATTGTAGGGAATGTAGTGCAGGAGGCCAACTACAGGATGCATTTGAAATTAAAGTTAGACCAAGAGATATTTGATTTTATTGAGTAAATTTTTGGGAGGGCTCAACTCTTAAGAATTGAAACAGTGAAAATTATTCAATATATACCAAAGTTTGACCAAGCAATATTACCTGGATCCTGGGCTCCTATTCCTTCCACATTTTCAAGTGAGTATCTAGTCCAGGTTGTAAAGAACATTTGAGTGACCAATTTATTATGACCATGCTGATAAATAAATCATATCTGGTGACCCTTAAATTACGTTGATTTATCAACATCAACTTACAGGGGGAATCAGATTTGACTGGAAAACTAGAGCAGCCGTAACCTATTTGTGATCAACTGTTTGATTCAAGTCTGTTAAATTGGTCAATTTTTTTAAAGGTTTTCTGGTTTTTTGAGCCTTCCTACTTGGCCAAATAATTTCTGGCATTATGGAATTTACTGTCACATCAATATCCCTTCATGTCTGGTGTGTTCAAAGGGAATAGACAAAGTGACCCTCTTCTTTTGGGTGGAAAGTGTCATGGTGTCCAGATTTAGTACTGCCTTAGTATCTATGGCCCAAGGAACCCCCAGAATTAACGGGAAAGCCAAATTTGACAAGGAGGAATCCTTGATGTGAAAGTGGTTCTCCCCTACCTTGACTCCTAGGCTCCTTTTGATTCTAGTTACTTGGATGTGTGATTTATTGGCTAAGGTCACCCAAACCAAGGGCCCTTCCAGAAAACCCAGTTGTTCATCCAGGGTACTACTTATGAAGCTTCCTATGGCTCCCGTGTCTAGTAGGGCCTTTTTTCCAGTGAGGATTGAAAAGAGCTTAGCTCAACTGATAACAGGGCATAAGATTGAGAAGGTTCTTTATTAGATTAACTAGCTAAAAGTGTGGTAGGAGATTGTACCTTGGCCAAGGCTTGGTAGACCTTGGCTGAACGTCTGGCTTTTCCACAGTACATGCAGAGGACCAACTGGGTTCTGTGTTGTTTATCTTCATGTAAGAGTTGATAACCCCCCTTTTTGCAATTAGTCCTTTGGGGACATCTCCTTGGACCTTTGAAGGGAGGGGTTGGTTTTCCTTAACATAGATTGTAGTGGGGGTGCAGGGAGTTGAGGCTTGCTCCAAGATGGGAGCTCTTTAACCTTTGAGGACCATTTGATCACTTCCTTGACCATGATATCAAAGTTGGTAGGCAACTCATGGTGTGCAAGTAAGTTTTTTCCATTTGAAGGAGAGTCTCTTGTGGAACAGGTAGCAGTCTTTGTTGTTACTCATCCCAATGGTATTCTTGAGATATGTGAATTCATTGGTGTAATCTTGAGCGTGTATTTTTCCTTGGTAGAGGGCAGAGATCTGGTCTCTAAGATGATCAGGGTTTGAAACTGGGGATACTGTGGCCAGGAGAGTGTCACAAATCTGGTCATAGTTGTTGAGGAGATCCTCTCCTTGGAGGGTTGCCTTGGCATACTAAAGGCGGGACTTTCCAGTAAGCTTTACTGCCACATGATGTACCTTCTGGGAATAAGTGATGAACTTATTGGGTGGGGTTTTAAGCAGGGACTTGGAAAAGGGAAGGAGCATAAGGATTTTGTTTCCTTCATTGTCTCCAGGAGCAACAGCAGATAGTGCATCCAGAACAATTATTTGAACTTGGCTGTTGGTTCTGGATACATTGGGTTCTGAGGTAAAGGACTTTTGAAAGAGAGACAAGGTTTTGTATATGGTGAAGCTTACAGTTAAGGTAACAATCATGAGGGCAAGCCATTTGATGAGAGCAACATAAAAGATAAATTTGTAGGTAAAGTATTGATCTAGACCACCCATGAGGTGGCTCAGTAGGGGCTCCAACAAACTGTCAGGGATACACTCATTAAAAAGCTTTTCTCCAATTGAATGGAAAAGAGCTTCCAGGTTAAACTTAATTAGAGTGGACCCTACAGGAATTCTTACCATTAACATATTTAAAAGATGACCAAATAAGCAAAATCTTCCCAAAAAGGGAGTGAAGTGATTTAAAAGGTAGTAGACGTTAGTGTATCCCAAGACCAACCAGGGGGCCTTGGGATGAATAATAGGATGGAATCAAGATTTTTCTACATAGGGGGCATGACAGTGACGTAGACCAAGACAATACCAAATGGATTCTTCAGATTTATCTGTAGGAGTTAGTTCAGGAGATTCAAAGTTCATATTAGCTTGGCCGTAACCAATTAACACAAAAAACCCATACAATAAGAATGATATTCATGTTGTTTTTGGGGAGTCTTATTTATCTATTAATCAAGGTTTAGAAGCTTTAAAATATAGATTTATTGGAGTAAGACAGGAATAAAGTTGTCTGAGCAATTTGATCAGGAGGGGAAGCTCAGCTTAAATACTGAGTTAAATGTGGGAATATTCAAGGTTGTTGCCCTAGGCTGTTGCAAGAATTGATTGCAAAGTATTGTCTTGCAGTACTGCAGCAAGCTGCAGCCTGCAAGATATGAAGCAGTGAGGTTTGGCTGTGCTTGTGAGTACATTTGACCTGGTAGTTATGGGTTGGGGATTTCTTAGTGGGATTAAAGGTATTCCTTTGGCTTGGGTGGTGTAAGAGAGGGGGGCTAGACTAACAAAGTCTGGCTTTCATCCTGGTGGGACCAACCACCAGGATGCCATCCAGTGCAAGACTGGGATAGCCGCTCAAAGGGGCCTCCCAAAGGAGACCAGATGTGAAAGGGGAGGGAAGTATGCATCCAAAGCCATGACCATGGCTCCTGTAAGTAACCATAGAGAGCAATCCTGAGTGAAAGGGGCCTCTGTATTTGACTCAGGGATTTGGCGTAAGGGGGAAGGATTGACCAAGTCAGAAGAAGGAGTTTCAGTAGTCACAGATTCCATAGGTGGTAACAACTTTTCAAGATGAGAAGACAACCAAGAAAACAACCCATAGGATCCCAGTTTGATGGGAATCTGGGTGAGATGCTCAATTACATTTGTAAAATGACTAGGAATAAACTCAGAAGATTGAGAAATCAAGGAAATTTTACTCCAAAAGACTGGGTTTGAGGACCAGAACAAGAGGGAAATGGGCACCAGTATCCACATAGCCATCTTGTACCAAGGTGACATCATGATTCCAGCGGGTACCCTTCTTTTGCTAAGACTACTGGGCGGACGGACCAGTACTTGGAACAATTCCCAACAAAAAACAACGGGCAGGCAGACAGTTGGGCAGGCGGGCCAAGGAAGGCGGTTGGCAGGGACAATTAAGTGCTTGGGTAAATAACAGGGAATGGTCCAAGTCATTATTCTTGGAACAATTTCCAACAAAAAACGACAGGCAGACAGGCAGATGGGCAGGCAGGCCAGAGAAAGTGGGAGGCGGGAACGACAGCAGGAGTTGGGATAAATACCTTTATTGCTAAGCAAACTTTAAAATACAAAATATTTGCAAAGTCAGGAGTTTATTCAACAATTGGAATTGGTAAGCAAGGGACCTGACGGCCCATTCTTCCATTTTATGCAAGGGAGGGTGATAGGACAGGAGAGGTTATGAAAGGGGCTATTGGAGTGCAATCTAAAGGGGAGCCTATTAAAGAGTACTAGCCAATCTTATCTTGGTTTGAGACCCAGAAAATAGGGGCCGCAGGCCAGATGTAAGGCTCAGCCCCTTTATTGGCTAGAAACTTTCCAAGGACTCAGGGTGTGCATTTCCCCTAATGCCTTCCTCTGACGTCTCCACTGGAGAGCTCTGGAACCCAATTATTTTGGGCCGGGGGACTCCCAGGCCAGAGGAATTAGTTACCTGGGACACCTCTGGTTGCGGGTTTTGGTAACCAATTTCCCCAGGCTGAAGATTTGACCTTTCCAACTTCATGTGGCCCTCATTTTTCTGTTGGTTTGCTAATTGTTTCAGGACCGGGCAACACCAGGACAACAAGCAATTGAACTAAATTAATGTCTCTTCTGCAGTTGGAGGGGACTCCAAAGGGGAAATGAGAACTTTGGCCAGGAAGGCCAACACAAAGCGTTCATCTACTGTGTGAGCCAAGTCCTCCAGGTTTTGGAGGGGTTTTGCCTGCATGCGGGCCACCTTTTTTAATGGTCTGGGAAATACATCCCAATCTAGAGCCAAAGTTGGTCCGCAGAACTTTACAGGTGATATATTGCTTCTGATTTGCTGTTTGAGACAGCAGGAGTTGCAGTGGAGGTATTTGTGGCTTTTTGGAGACTTTGATTGGAGGATTTAAACACTGAAGTGTTTTTGGTTGCTTTAGATTTTATATTGAGAACCATTTTATCATTGTTTTTGTTGTCTTTGCTGTTGTCTGAAACTAGGGTTATTGGTTTTAAAGTAGAATTTATAAAGTTTAAGAGGTTTCTGGAACTGTTTTTGCATTCAAATTTTGGTTTAGAGTTTATATGAAAACTACATTTGTTTTCTGATGTTACAGCCCATACCAGAGTCAGACTGGACTCTCACAGGGGAGGCAGGCCAGGCCTGGAAGTCCATGTACACAATAGGCGCAATACATACCAGGTAGTTGACAGCAGTGGCTAGGGGGCGCCAACTACCAGTATGGGGCATGACTTGGTTGGCCAGCCCCAATACTGTGATGTAGACAAACCCCAACTTACTGAAGTCCTGGGCAGGAGGCGTGTTGGGGAGGAGAGGAGCAGTAGGAATCTCCTTCATAGCAGGCAGCAGATCCAGATGATGGGGGTGGAAATACTCCAAGTCAAGGGCATGGGGTGGGTTGACTGGAGTGGCAGGAGTGTAACCAGGAGGATATGAATATAAAAGTTTATATTGTGTTGTGGATTCCCAAATAGATGTAAAGAGAATAATTAAATTTGAGCAAAAATAGAAAATTCCTGCAATAAGATAATAATTTCTGGGCATAAACTCACTTTATTAAGATGTTAACAGTGAGGAGGGCTTCTCCCCCTCACTACTTATACTTACTAGAAATTCTGTAGCCTTTCGTGCCACCAGAGAACTGATGGCATTAATTTGAGTTGAATTTACAGTTTTCACTGGAATCACATACTCGGGCAAGGGGGTGAGTGCTCATTGGTTGCTATAACATGAACCTTTCTTGAACTGCAGCATGCTGAGGCGCCACAGTTATTGATAGTTTCCGCGATTAATTGGGCGTCTAATTGTGTGATTGAACAATCATGCTCCCAATGTACCATTTCCTGATAGGTGAGTGACCCAAATTTGATAATAGGATCAAATCCAGGGATTTAAGGCTCGTGTGTCTCTCAAATCCTGGGACATTTGCTAGTTGAAAGGGGAATTTTCTTGCCCTGGGAGATACTTGGTGAGGGTCCCCAATCTGTGTGTTTTTTCACCTCTAGGCAGGCCAGCTGACTGTCCAGGGCATTCTGGGCCCTGACATCTGAATTTAAGAGCAAGTTTGAAAGCTTTGTTCTGAATTTTTCTGTAAACTAGGAATTTGAATCTACATTTATAAATGTATTAATTTTAGCATCTTTCTTGGAACTTCCAATAATCAAATTATTTTGTGTAACAGGAATGCAATTCCTTACAGCACATCAAAGTGCAATGCTCCATTTCCCAAGTTAATGCCCATATTTTTAAATTACCATCAGATTGATTCATGCTGTTAGACATGACATGGGGTGACTCATCAGGCGCCCCCTGTGTATAACAAGATAAATCAGTAGGTGAGGATGAAATCTTGGTTGCAACACCCCCTTTCCCCTGTGTGTTGTCAGGCACCAGGATTGGAACCTGTGGAGGGCTGAAAAGGTACACACAAAGAGATTTTGTATAGGAATGGTATAGCAGGGGTGTAAGCAATCATGGTGGAGGGTCTTAGTAGCCTTGAGCGTCTTTGAGCTGTTAGGTGTGGTTATTGTAGATAGCAGCTATCTTAAAGGGCCCAAGGTGGTTGGGTTCAAGCTTTGTGAAATTGGGGTTAAGGGCATAGACATAATCACTCACAGCATATCTTGCCTCAAGGTGCTTAGTTGCCCCCTTGATCTGCTCTTGCTCTATGTTGCAAGCTTTGGTGCGCTATTGACTTAGGGAGGGGGTAGTTACAAGAAGAGGTCTCCTGGGGACAGTGGTAGTAACTTTCCTTTTTCTACCCCTGTTAGGCCATCAGAAGCCCCAAAGGCCAGAGCGCTGGGTCTGAACCCTGTACCACAATTGATTCTAGCTTGTAAGATAAGTAGCACAGTGGGGAGATGTCTGGTCCAGGCAGTATTTGGGTGCTCCTGAGAGATTTTGGCAATTAGTTGTATCAGGGAGCCATTTAGGCTCTCTATGAGCCCATTGGCCTGAGGGTGGTATGGTGTTGTGACCACTTGTTGATGGGTGTTCTTGATGCAGTATGCTTTCATAACACTACCTACAAGTTCAGGCCCCTGTGACGGACCACATGTTTGGTGGTTTGCAGGTAGGGCTAATGTTGGCCAAGTAAAAGCTTGATGGTTTGTTTCAGGTAGAGGCCTAGTAGGGATTAATGGCTACTAGGGAAGGTAAGGCCTGGCTAGTAGGTAAAAAAAAACTACTAGAGGCAAATGTTGTCCCCACCCAGCAGGAGATACTGGCTGCTGTGGGCTAGAGATCCTCACCTTGCAGGGAACTATGATTGCTAGGGGTGAGGAATGAGATAGCTCAGCAGGTAACTTTAGCTGCTTAGGGTGGGGAGAGGTTCAGCTTGGTGGGTAGCGTGTGCTACTCAGGCTGGAAGTTGTTTAGACCCTGGCATCTAACACGGGCTGTCAGGGAGGGGAGGAGCTTTGAGATTTCTATGTATCCTAATACACTTACAGGAGGTCTGTGAGCAAGCACTCTACCTAACAGACTGGTAGGGTGTCCTCTTCTGTGTTTCCTTGGGAGCTTTGGGGAGGTCCCAAAGTGAGCATTATAGAGCATGCATATGCTCATAGGTGTCACCAAGGCGGTTTGCTTGTGGAAGCAGCTGCAGAACTTGGTGTGATCAGGCCTCTGGGAAGTAAAGCTGATTACTTTGCAACTGAAAGCCCAGAATTAATCACCTGAGTGATTAAAAATAACTGCATAGGCATGAGGATTGTCTGTGGTTAAATGGCCCAGGTGGAGGACATTTGTAAGGGGACCAGCCAAGCGCCAGTAGCCCTGTAGGCTTATTGTCTGAGTCTGAGGTATTGGTATTGGGGGCTGATCATAGGACTGAGGCAGTTTAGGATCTACAGTTATGATTAGTAAGAGGGATTGTATGATCCTAGTGAAGACTAGTTGAGGGACTGGGATATCATTGTGAGGATTGGAACCAAGATGGTTCATGGTGAGGATTAAACCCTAGGTGGTTCATTGTGAGAATTGGAACTGAGGTGGTTCATGGTGAGTACTGGACTGAGTGCTGACTGGAAAGGACTGTTTGCTGACTAGAGAGGACTGATTGATGGAATGAAACGTACTAGCTGATGGCCTAGAACATAATGACTTATGAACTAGCTGAAGATCTGGAAGATCATGGAGCAGGACTAGTTGAAGTAGAAGGAACAGAAGGACTGGTGGTCTGGAGAAACAAGCCAAGGTTTTGCCTGATTGAGTTTTTTTTGGTGGGATGTTTTACTTGGATTTTACTATATTAGTAAATATATGGTGAAAACGTTGAAGAGGTCCAAAAAGAACAGGTTAAGTAGTATTCTACTATTTGAATTGCTTTAGGTTGAATTCTGGGAAGACTTGTGCTGGAACAATGGACCAGTTAACGCTTTGGTGTACAAAGAGTTGTCAATTTGAGCAGTTTAAGCAATAGAAATTGATTTCCTAGTTGGATCCTGGTGGAACTTCAGAAATGATCTATTTTTGCGCTCTGCATTCATTGATTGAGTTATGGCAGGTTTCCTGACAAATATGATTGGTTGGAAGCCAAAATCTTAAAGCATAAGCAAGGAAATAGTGAATTAATACTTTAAGCTTTTGAGAAAGTAAGTATGTAAGCTTAAGTTATTATAGGAAAAAGTGAGCAGCAATGGGTTACGCTTTTGAAGAAAGCCATCTGAAGGCAGAACTATTGGGAAAAGGACACTATAAGAAGGAGTCTAGCTGGAAAGTTATGGGGTCTTTTGGGTTTCTACCAACGGGTTTTTGGAAGCCTTTTGATTGCAAGCAGGAGCTTGGTTGGACTGATAAAGTGGATTACAAAGGCCACTAAAGCTACACAGAGAGATGGAGAGCAAGATAAAGGTGCAGGAGCCCAAGACCAAGTACAAGTAGTCCAAGATATTGTTGGAGGACTCCAAGTATTGGCAAACCCATATTGTTTCCCTGACCCCCTGGTCCATATACCAGAAGGTTTCTAAGGGGATCTTTCTTCTTAGAGTGAATAAAAGACCATTTTGACCCCTATACATATTTCTGAGATACATTATCTCTTACTAGAGAATAACAACTCCTTCCAGACAGTCCATGGCTATGACCCAGGACACAATTTGGGGACTGGTGGACAAGACTTCACATTGCCTCTGAGAAGATCCAAACAGGCAGCCACAACGTCTCAATTTTCCCTACCAGGCATGCTTATCTTCACCTGGGTGATATTTTTTTCTTCAAAATTGGGGACACTTTCTGTGGGCGCAAACTCATCACCTTCAGCCAGGTGGTTATTGCGGCCAACAACCCCATTGTGCTGTTTCTCTGTCAGAAGGTTGTTGACATGCTTACTAAGCTGGCCCTGAACGTATACAGCAGTAACCAATCATCAAAGAATACACAGCTGCCCCCTTATGAGTCCATGATAAACCAGCCAATCACTATGATTGCTGAGCTGGATATGATGTCATGCATCTCTAATTCCTCAAAGCCACTCAAGGTAACCACGCGCCCCTAGGACCTCAAACTTCCACAGTCCCCAGCTAACCCTCCCAGTTGACTGAAGCCCATCCCCCCATGCATAAGGCATTCTTATGGAGCACTTCTTTTATTTGAATCTGATAATAGCTGGCGGTAAGGTTGGTCTTAGAAAACACGGTGGCCCCACCCAGCACATCAAAAAAGTTATTGATTAGAGACAGATGGTATTGATTTTGTATGATAGCTTTAATTAAAGCTCTGTAGTTTGTAACTAGTTATAAGGAGCTATCCTTTTTTGCTGCAAAGAATATGGCTGCTCTAAAGGGCAATTGAGATGATTGGATGAGCCCATTTCTAAGATTTTTTTCAGGTAGGGGCAGAGAGTGTCATTACTGCTTGGAGTAAGACAGTAGATTAGTTGGGCCTTGGGTACTGCGCCTTTTAGCTGTATGTAATGTTGGATATGCTTCTCAGGCAGTAGTCCTGGTAGGGACGCTTTAAAGACCTTGGGGTGTTTCAAACCTATTTTTATCTCTTGAGAGTAATGGTGTCATATCTATTTTTAAAGGGTATGATCTCATACTGGCAAGAGTCCCACTTGATGACCTTGAGGTTTTCTTGCTCTTCCTGAGCTTTGGTTTTGCGCACAAACATTTGGTCCCTCAGGAGTTAGACCACTGTATCTGGGTAAATTTGGTGATTGATCCCTTCTTTTTTGATTTTCAATACTTATACAATCCAGTCCAGCCAAATATTGTTTTTCTTGACCAGTCCAGGTCAAGAACCATGTTAGATCTATGAAAGTTAATGTTGGGACCTTGGATGGTAGAATAAAGGGTTTCCAGGGTGATTAAAAAAGGGGAAGTCTCCTGGGTAACAGTAATGTGATGTTCATCAGCTAAAACTAAATTCTTTATCTTCAAAAGATTAGTAGCTAACTTGAAATTTCAAAAATTTGCTGTTGACTAGGATACAATCTGCGCCCAATCTAAGAGCGCTGAACCAGTGTAACTTCAAAAGCAGAAATAATAGGACATCAATTTATTTTGATGTCTGGCAATTTTGTAGAGCACCTGGCCGTTTGAAAGTACCCAGATGATTGGGATTTGGTTGACATCTTCAGGTTGGTGCATATTATTGGGCAAGGTTAACAGTTGTCAGGGAGATCTTGTCAGGGATTCTTTCCCTGACTCCATTAATTTTATTAATATGGGAAACAAACCAAACACACAGAAACACAACCATCAATTATGTGACACCAGTTTGTTACCTGTCTGTGAGTTAACCAGGATTTGAACCTGGAACCTGCATCAAACATCTATTGTTAGTATATATTCAGCTATTCAACTTACTTCACCTATTTATATCAGTTCAATTGATTCGATTTTTGTTTTTGCACTTCAATTTGAATTTGAAAAGGTTATTAATTTAAGTGAAAACGGCACTTACCGCTCAATGTTTGATTGGCTGCTGAGTAGCACCTTGCCGCTCACTGATCAACTATTAGACCATGAAACTGAGGCTCAACACTTCACTTCTCTTGACATTCAAGAAAAGACCTGCTTAAATTACCATGATCTTGTGGCTTGTTTTGGTTCCCTCTTATTTAACTATAAGGTTATATTCCATCTCCAGTCCTCCATCAATGCACATATTGCCCAGGTATTATTTTTTACCATGATAAGTATGAAAATCTTTGGCAAATACATCTGATCCCCTCTCAAATATCCACTTAAAATTCCCAGCCTCCATTTTGGAGACTATTTAAGTGTGCAAACTTTATTCAACTTACTTGTTCCAACAATAAAGACTTTACTCTAATCTTCCAATCCATTACCTTCTGATATCTTATTTTTGAAGCCATGAGAGGAATTCTATTCCTGTTCTGTTTTCTAGCTTCCTTCTTGTCTGTGGTGTTAACCTTGGAAAACCCAACGCCCACTAATGGCTGGTATAACTCCTCTCCAGATGACGCACATCAAAAGGAATCCCTAGCACATGGATGGTTCAAGTACCCCTCTGGTCACTGGGGACGTAAATTCCAGTATGGTTGCTTGTCTACTCCTCCTCTTTGCTGAACCTTCTCTGGTTAGACCTTACACCTCCTTCTACCTTTTAACATATGTGGTAGGATACTATATGCTTGGTTGTTTCAGCTCTATGTTCAGAAGATTTGCCTACTTGGGTCACCTTGGACATCTTGCCATGATCACAGTTCCCATTGGCTTGTTAATAGAAGGGCTTAACTTAGGGGCCTAGGCCCACCAATTAGTGAACTTTTTCCCTGTCAAGTGGGTCCCTGACAGATCTTGGCTTGCTTATTGCTCTCCCTGTGCTTTTTCCTCATCCTGTTCACCTTGGGTGGCCATAATTCTGAAGTGTGTACAATTGGACTGCCCATTGTTCTTGTTGTGATGATTTTTGGGTGTTTGGGGCTTATTGTTGCTGTTTTTGTTAGGCAGAGGGCAACTGGAACAACCTGGGGATGAGAGTATTTAGTTCTTTCTCTCTTCCCATTCTGTATTGTGTGGAGCGCATTAGAGGGTTGCTCCACTTTTTCTGCTTCACAATACAGACTTTAGAGGTTGGTTACTTGATCCAGGTTGACGTGTCTCATTAAATGAGGTTTGAGGGTGTCATAGCAATAAGGTGTATAGCTGGGTTATTAAAAGCCATCTCTGAGGGCGCCTGCAGGTGCAGCTCTTCAAAGGCCCTTTTTAACTCTTTTATTGTACCAGTTTGTGTCAAGCTCTTAATCTGGCAAATATTTATGAGGGCAGTATACTTCATTACAAATCTGGCCAGGAAGTCTTGTTTGAAGGTCTCCTAATCTTTTTCTGTATGGTCCTTGTGCCACTTGTTGCACCAAGTACCTGTGTTGCAGGTCAGGCAAATAGAGATATATGCAGTCCAGAAATGAGCTGGACACTCCATATGTGTCAGCTTGTTAAGGGCAGATTTGATCCACACTGTGATGTTGTCATTGTTGGCTCCTGTAAACAATTCCAAGGCAGAGCTGTGAAGTCTCTGGGCCACATGCACAGACATGATCTCTCATCATTGGTTCAAGGTGTGGACAAGGGTTTTTAGAAGAAACCTTGTTCTGACAGGGCATTGAAAGCAAGAACTGGTATTAACATGTTCTGGTAAAGGACATGTCCTTCTGATATATTGGTTCCTGGCACATAGGGCGTCCAATCCAAGGGGAGCCCAGACATGATTATTTTTTATATTTGTTGACTATGTCAAATACATGCAACAGGAGGAATTTGAAAAGAAAAGTAGAATTGAGAACCTAAAAGCGCTACTAATGTTGTAACTATGCTATATTAGCAGAGTTACTGAAATGGGATTTGATGAGATAGATAACTTATTTGTTTGAGAAAATGGGATTTTATAGGATTTATAGTGACATCAGAGGTTAGTGGGATGGCTCTGTCACGGTAAAATCCATAATGCTGGGGGTTATTTGGCCAAGTAGAAAGGCTCAGAAAGCCAGGAAACCTTTAACAAAATTGACTAATTTGACAGACTTGAATCAAACAGTTGATCAAAAATGGGTTACAGCTGCTCCAGTTCACCAGTTGAGTCTGAATTCCCCTTGTAAGCTGACAGTTGATAAATTGACATAATTTGAGGGTCACCCAATATGAGCTGATTTATCAGCATGGTCATCAGAAGTTGGTCACTCAAGGGTGCTTGGCAAACTGGACCAGTTACTCACTTGAAAATGTGGAAGGAATAGGAGCCCAGGATCCAGGCGGTATTGCTTAGTCAAATTTTGAGATATATTGAATAACTTTCACAGTTTCCACTCTAAGAGTTGAGTCCTCCTAAATTTACTTAATAAAAATCATTTATCCAAGCTCTAATTTTAATTTCAAATGCATCCTGTAGTTGGCCTTTTGCGCTACATCCCCTATAATTTAATCCTTAGCCAGATTATTACGGGAAGATGGGGGCCTGCCGTCGATACTTTGTTGTTGTTGCTGCCAAATGTTAGTTCAATGCTTGTCAATCTCTGAGCTGTTCCTCCTACTGTTAAAGCTGAAACCCTTGTGCTATCTCAACGTCCTGAATTCTACGCTGAAGACACCTTGATTCTCTCCCAGGCTATTTATTTTGGGCTCTTTTGGTTAGGGTTAATCATTCTGCTTAACCCTAGTGTATTATTTGGAAATTTCACAAAACGGTATCTGAAGTTGCGTTGTTGGTTAATCATTACCTCTATGTGGACTTGGTGGGTGATTCCCCACCACATGGAGACAGCTTCTTATTATCCTGTGATTTCTGTCACAAGATATGGAGGCACCCCCAACACCCAAACCTGACCACCTACCCCCATCCCAGATCTGTCTCCTCTCATAGCCAGTTGATATGCAGGCATAGCCTACATTACCTTGGCCGGGTTAGTTGACACCATGGTGCCCTCCACCGGACCTTGGGCCTTGGTAGGCTGATCATCATCTTATCTCATCAAGTCAGCACCTGTAATACCCAAGTATTGAGGGTAAAACTTTAGTAACATAAGATGGCAGGTTAGGCGGCTCAAAGCCGTTCAAGGCGTAGACAATTGGATAGAAGTTAACTGCCTGACAGAAGGCTTTGGCAAGGATGTTGCATTGTCTAAGGCTGACGGCAAGGTACAGTAGCGTAGCTGCGGGGATCACATAAGTAGCCAAGATGAGAGTTGGGCGAGATGACGCCAGAGGTGTCCACAGGTTCAAACCCATTGATTTGAGATGAGTTGGCTCATTGTATGATATCCCTTTTGGTCCCTGTGGTTCAGGATCAAACTGAGCATTGGTTGGCTGGTGGCCCCCTATCCCAAGATAAGCTGTCAAGACAGCTGTGAAGATGATGTAGTTCATCTTCTGACTTGGGGAAGGGTAATGGGTTTAGTAAGGTTATTTGCTTAGCCTGGGTAAAGGATTGATTAATGTGATAATATTGAGGAGGATATTCACTCAATGATAACACAAACTATCATTGAGGGGTTTGTCTTTGTTTATACTAGTGGACCTGCAAGGCATGATTATTGGAAGGCATAGCATTGGGGAACCAAGAGTCTGAGTTTCATCTGTTATTCCCTTTTCTGGGTTGGCTTGGGTGGCTGGCAATTGAGAAGGTTTGGCTGGATCCAAGTTTGCATTGGCATAGTGCAAGTTTGGTCTTCTTCATGCATCCAAATTCATTTACTAAATTTGGTGCATGATTTCCATTGTTGGATAGCCTGTCAGTCCATTCCCCATTTGGTAGGCTCCCAAATTAGGCAGCAGTTCCTCCCAAGTTTGGCTTTGGGGAAATTGCCTTTCCTGATTTCCCAATCTGGCTATTTCCCAAAGGAGTTGATGAGGACTAGCCTGCTGGCATGGGAGGGCAAAGGCTGGCAGGTGACAGGCTGGCCCATGGGTGCCTGGTTTGAGGATGGCTTGCAGGTGGGGCTGGCAAGAGTGGTGGGCGCCTGTGCAGTGGCAGCGGGTGCCTGCAAGTTGACAGTGGGCGACGGCTTGGTTGTGACAGGATTCTGCGTGGAGGCGGCGGGTGCCTTCACGCTGGCAGCAGGTGACAGTTTATTGATTGCACAACTGTAAGTGTCAGGAATATTCCTGACATAACCCCTCTTATGTTGAGCTCTTCCCTCCTCCCAACAGAGCAAGTTGGTAGCTGAGGCAAGCAGAACCCCTACTGGGATACAGTATCCTGACACTGTGCTTTATATGCAAAATTTCTTAGTTGCAATGTCTTGCATGAAGGGCTCAGCTTAACTTGTCTTGACTTTGGGTCTTTGGAAAGGCAAGTCAAATCATGGGGTTTGTCTCTGATCTAGAACCTTGCTGGGAGGCTTATCCTGTAGTTTCAACAGCATACCTTGTGAAAAGCTATCTGGCCATCAAAAGGATGGCAAATGTAGCATTTATTGAATTGGTGATAGAAGTATTATGTGCACAGCTTTCGGGATCTGTTAAAATTTGGTCTCTCTCCTTATGTGAAGGTATGATATTCCACCATGTTTATGGAGCAGCTGAGCCATAACATCAGACCTGCCACTGGGGGACATAATGAGCACTGCTGTATGTTGTGAGATAGGTTGGCAGCTAAGTTGTCTAATTTGATTGCAACAGTAGTCAGACCCATTGCTCTATTTAGTCCTTTTGTTTAATTGACCTTGGTTTGTCTCACCAAATTTGATATATTTCCTGGAAAGTACTATAAAATAGAGCAGTCATTAGACCAGTGTTGGATCAAATAAATGATTTCTTTCTTCTTCCATGCTCACAATCTAGACTATTTTCATTGCACTTATTGCAGATTTTTCACATAGCAACCTTGCTAATAGTCACTTCCATTTGGGTACAGTAGTCTTCAAAGCTATGGCACTAAGCAAAAATAACTCATCTGTAAGTGAAATCAACTCAGATGTAGATGGAACCAACACATCTCAGAACAGAATAGGAATGGACTGAATCTATTGTAAGTTGATATAGATTTGTTGGTCATTAATTTTGTTACATCTGATTTCATTTTGTTTAAATCTCAGCTGATTTCACTTACAGATGAGTTGTTTTTTCTTGAATCTCAGTTTTTGCTTAGTGCCATAGCTTTGAAAACTACTGTAATGAGTGGGATGATTTTTCTTGTTACTTTGCCAGCTAGTCATCTTCACAATTCAACTCAAAAAAAGCAGATAAATCTTTGAGTTGAAGAAATTATTAAAAGAAAATACATGGCTCTAAAAGATAGATCACTACTCAATGATATGTTTTAAAGTAACAATCGGTATTCAGAGAGCTACATGCGAGAAAATTTTGCTCCTTATGAAGTATGCAAGTTTGACTCAAGCCTCACTTTTCTATTATAAGAATCATCGATTATGTGAATAGTGCTTCACACCATGCAGCATAAAATTTAAATGAACAGTGTTGGTGAACAACATGTATTACAGATACAGCACAAACAAGAAAAGGGCCAAGCCACAGCAGAACCTGCCTCTGCAGATCAGTTAATCAAAGCACCAAAAGTGTAGTGAGTGAGCTAATGATGGTTTATTGTAGGAAAAGGAGGATATTTTAGGTCCGTGACAAAACTTTGATTCAAGCTGTTTGGAATAAGTCGTAGAAATTCGTATCAAAATCAGAATTCGCTCAGCAGCAACATGGTTCATTGAATTTACTTAGCTGACGTCATCTAGGCGCTGACATGTCAAAAGTATATATTGGATTTGAATCAATTTGAAGACAGGTGGATTAGAAGTAGATATACTTCGGCTAAAATCCGGCTCAGGCCGCTACAGCTGGAGCGGTTTATTTAATATTTGATTAGTTTAAACATTCTTTTATAAATCTGTGGTCCGGAGCCAGAAACTGCCCAGAGCTTGGCCGAAGCAGCCCTAGTAAGCTGGATAGTTTTTTTCTCCAAGCTCATTCAAAGATTTGATGGGGCTTATAGAACTGTACAGCTAGAATACATATGCTCCGCAGCTAGAGTTTCACAATAGCCCCAATCAACCATGTATCAAGATTGTGTAATGAAGCCACCTCGCTATCCAGTATAAATTCTAAGCCTGGTTCACCCAAGAGAATTTGCTTTTCATAACTCGTTTATCCTGTAAATGTAAGTATTCAAGCGGAGCGTCATTTAGCTTCTCTTCAGTACCATGTTTTGCTTCTTTATATTTCGACTGGTATTTTCCTTTTCGTATCTATTCACTCAATTGAGTTTTTTTGTTATAGCGACTTTATAGAGTTGATCACTTATTAAAAATTATTTCATTTTTACCCTTAAAATTAAGCATCATCTCTGAATTAAACGCTGAATAATTGCGACTAAATATCCATTTTTTGTTAATATTCTGCCCAGCCTAAAATTTGCTTCAGTTAGTTTTAAAGCATGTCACTCCGTCGCTCTTCTCATGTCTAAAATGCGCAAGCCTCTAAAGCATTGCTCGAAAAGAAGCTCCAAGAGGAAAACTCATCCAAAGCACTGAGCTCTGAAAAGAGAATTGCTGCCGAGCTAGCTGACCACGGTAACACTCGGGTCAAGGGAACCTCTAAAGCTGCCAAGAAGCCCCGTACCATTGAAACCAAAGTGACCAAACCTGGAAAAGAAGAGACTAAATCTAAAAGGTCTGAGAAAAAATCCGCTGCAGCCAAGCCTTCTGTAAAAGAAGGAGTTACACAATTGGATGCACCTATTCAAGCTGACGACCTTACAATTCTTCTCTCCAAGGAGGAGTTGGAATCGGTCGCAGATATTACCTTGGAAGAATCCAAATCTATCACTGATGAAGAGCTTACCAAAAAACTTCAAAACATCCGTTGCGTGACCCGCTCTTCTATCAAAGTCACCAACGACCGTATCTATTCTATGCGTGTGCACCCTGATCCAACCAAGTTCTTAGTGGCGTCTGGTAGCAAAACTGGAGAGCTTTCTATTTTTGATGCCTCGGCTTACGCTCAAGAGTGGCGTGATGGCAATCAAAACGGCCCCACAGCTGAAGAAGACTACTGTGTTGACGATTCTATCATTCGATCCCAACCCCACTATGAGGCCATCACTGGAATGTACTTCAGTCCCACCGATGCAAATAAGCTGATCACGGGCTCTCACGATGGTACTATTCGCCTTACTGATGTCGAGAGCAATGACGTCGTTACCTCTTTGGCAGCTTCAGAGAACGAGCTTAAATTAACATCCCTTGATTTTACTCCTGACCAACCCCATACAGTCTTCTTCTCTACCTACGACGGCCATATGGGTTACCATGACATTCGTACATCTGGGGCTTGTCAGCCTACCGCCGTATACAAGCTTGGCTATGCGAAAATAGGAAATATAGCCTTTAACCCAGTAAAGCCTCGCATATTTTCCGCCAGCTCCCCCAATCGTACCGTCAAGTTATGGGATTTGAGAAGCTTCAAGACCTCAATCAAATATGAACCCATCCACTGCATCGAGTTGAACGGTTCCGCTTCAAGCGGGCACTGGGATTCAACGGGCATCCGTATGGTAACCACCAGCTTTGAACATGCACTTCGTGTATTTGACACATCTGCCCTCTTGGCCGGAGAAGTTGACAAAAATGTGTCTATTCCTCAGATCTCACAGACAGGCTTCCACAGCTGTCGCACTGGTCAGCATGTCACTGTGCTTCAAGGGCGGTTTCACCCTGATCTTCTAGTTGGGAACCGAATTGTTACTGTAGGAGATATGGCTTGGGGTGTCAGATTTTACTCGTCTCAAACGGGAAAACCCCTGATTGATCTGAAACAGAAGAAGTTGATCACCTGTACTCCTTCTGTATTAGCATATCACCCCCTTGCCTACCTGGGTACCTCTAACTTTGGATCTGGATTGGCGTGCGGCAATGCGACTGGACGAGTACTGATTATGATGTAGCCTTGGTTATTTAAGCTTCTTAGTTTGCTAGAATAAAACCCTAGCCCTGATACCATTAATACTTCCAAAACTTAACATTCTAAATACTAAGTTCAGGTTTCATATCAATATTTGTGGTTTCTCTGAGGTTTTAGAGGACTACTTTAAAGCAGTAATTGGTGTTGGCTCTTTATTGGGATTAAATTTTTATTTTTGCGGTGAAGCCAACTGCTCATTTTGATTTAGACTATAAGTCTTACCTATTTGATTCGCATATTGGCTCAATTAAATAGATTTTGGGTTCTAGCTAACAAGGTTTAATTATATCCCAGTATTAAGTCTAAAACCAGAAAATATGGTTCAATGATATTTTTGGGTGGCTAATAAACCTCTAAAGCCCAAAGATACACATTTTGGAGGGTCTGGGTTTATTAGAACCAATTAGATACCCACAATAACCATACTAACATATTGACTATGAGGTAGTGTTGCACCTTTTATGACCAATTCTCCTGGCTATGGACCTTTCCAGGGCCAACCTGACCTGTAACCTAAAATAGGTAACAACCAATCTCAGTGCTCATCTTGATAGTACTTGATCAAACTGATTGATACTCCAAACATGCAGAATAGCTAGGGTCAAGCAGCCACGTCAACAACAATATAGATATGTAATGACACAGGCACCAGGGATAGTAGGATACTATTGATGGTATATCAACTCTCCCTGATCTTGATAAGGAGCGCCTTTTGGGGAAGCTTCAAATATGGAATTAAGAAAGAAGAGAAGTATATTTTATTGGATAATACTTTAGACTTATATAGACTTGGCTGTGGCAGGGATTTAGTTGGATCAAACCTAGGGGTTGGTCATGTGCTAGATGGGTTCAAGCCACTGGATACTTGGACAGTCAGGTGATATTGCTTGGTTACCACTCTTGGTATGTCAAACAGTATATTGGAAGGGGACTAAATCGGGCGATGGCTGGATGTTAAGTAGGTTGGCAGTAGCCAGAATGCTTGTACATCCAGACCCTCAACAATCTCATTAAACAATACCACATTTTGATTTCTTCTTTGTAAAGTCTGCTTGCCGTCAGGGTAGTGGCAGACCATTCCAAAGGTGGATCTGATCTGAGCCTTTTCTGCTGGCAAACTCAGATCCAAAGCAACTTTTGGATCCTCTGGGCTTGGAAAATACTGCATCTCATAAAAAAGTCCCCTATAGGGTGGGCTCACATCCTCATATAGAACTGCTGCAACTGATATTACTTCCCCACCAGCTAACATATCCAAAATACCCAGGGGGCGCTAAACAAGTTGCCACATGACATGACAAATGGTATGGATCACTCTGAGCGCAATGTAAAATTACAGGCACTATATCTTAATTAGGAGTGTTGCCAATTTGACACCCTGATCCCTTTGCTCAAGTTATTCCCAGCTCAAACTTTATGTCAAACCTGCCACTGTGCCACCCCCTGGTAGGCTTGTGGCTTCCCACTATGGTATATTAATTATGATATTCTCCAATAAACAATATCTTATTCCTATTCTTGTCCTTTCAAATTGGACTGTTGTCTTCCTCATTCTAAATACTGAACTATAATTGGTTCAGTTGCAACAGAATAGTGTCTGTTGCATGATGGTTGGTTATAAACTAGTCACCACTGGCAAAGTAAATCAGTGATCCATTAGGCTTTGGAGCAACACATCTGACAGTAATCTCACATGGATGATAGGTAGTACTATGGATTAACCGATTAAGACCCTGTGTACAACCAGTTAACCTATCTCTAAGATCCAGCAAAATATGGGCAAAAAAGAAAAGAAACCCCATCTGAGCTCTAGTGGATTCTAGAGGGATCATGGCTCAGCACAATATCCCAAACCTCCCATAGAGCTCTTCTCTTAACATAAAATAAAGGATTAATAATCACGTTATTATACAAGTTTATTATGTGCACTAATTAGTCACCTTAAGTCTGGGTGTGATGATCCACATGGGAACCAGGTTTGAAGGTGAGGGCTGGTATTGACCAAACAAAGATTTAATGCCCAAGACAGGTAAACATTAGTTGTTTTATTGATATATCTAGCTATGGTGAATGAGGAGCAATAGGCTAAGTCTTAAAATGGTAGCAAGGTAGCCCCTGGCTGGTGCTTTGGAATAGCAGAGAAGCTGTGGCTACCCTGGTATAGATGTGCTGAGGTGTCATTAAAATCCTGATACTAACTAGGGTGAGAATACTGCTAGGGGTCTGCCCTGGTATGAATGTGCTAAGGTAGCACTTAAATCCTGATCCCAACTGTGGTTATAATCCAGTTGGCTTGCTTTACCAAGGGAAGGAGGTAAATATTCTCTTTTTATGACTTTATAATAGCTTTAAGAAAGCCTCAAAGTGTTGCAACATCTTTGATTACTCCCTCTCAGGAAAGCAATTCCCCAAGTAACTATTTGAATGATTCCTCAACTAATCATTAAGTTGGTGGCACTCTTATCATCTGCTAATCTATTATGAGAACCAAAAATTTTGAGTCCTAAGAGGAGCAATACTTGGACAAGCCCCATGACCGCCATGACGTACATGGACAGTATTGTGACAGAAATAGTTGGATAGTAAGAAGCAGTCTCCATATGGTGGGTAATCACCACCCAAATCCACATAGAGTTGATGATTAACCACCAACAAAGCTTCAAATACCGTCTGTAAAATTTCCAAATGATACACTAAGGTTAAGCAGAATGATTAACCCTAACCAAAAGAGCCCAAAATAAATAGCCTGGGAGAGAATCAAGGTGTCTTCAGCGTAGAATTCAGGACGTTGAGATGGAGCCAGTGTCTCAGCTTCAGATATGGTGGGGGAAAAAATCCAGGATTAGAGGGCCTTGGATTAATATTGGGCGGCAATGACAATGAAGTGCCAATGGCGGCCCCCATCTTCCCGTAATGATTTGGCTAAGGATTGAATTGTAGGGAATGTAGTGCAGCAGGCTAACTACAGGATGCCTTATAAAATAAAGTTAGACCAAGGGAATATTAATTTTATTGAGTAAAAAATTTAGGAGGACTCAACTCTTAAGAGTTGAGCAGTGAAAATTTTCCCATATATATCAAAATTCAACTAGGCAATAACACCTGGATCCTTGGCTCCTATTCCTTATGCATTGTCAAGTGAGTACCTAGTCCAGTTTGCTAGAGTCCTTGTATGACCAACTTCTGATGACTGTGCTAATAAATAAGATCATATTGGGTGACTCTCATATTACGTCAATTCATCAGCGTCAGCTTGCAAGGGGGAATCAAATCCAACTGACAAACTGGAGCAACTGTAAACCATTTTTATCAACTGTTTAATTTAAATCCATCAAATTATTTAATTTGATTAACAGCTTCCCAGCTTTCCTAGATTTCCTAGATTCTGACTTGGGAAAATAATTCCCAGGATTATGGGCTCTACTGTGACAAGTATGTGGCTTCTTATGATACTATATAATACTCTAAACTCATATATAATAAATTATCATTCTCTTCTTAATTTCCCCCTTTATCTTGTTTATTATACTTCTAAGAAGTATATAATTGACAGTGTATCACAGGTAGGTTATCCAGACCTACACAACTTAAAGGAAAAATTGTAAATTCACTGCCCCCTTTGGCTTTGGATTGCACTATCTTTCTTTGCCGCACCAAGAAAAGCCCCAAAATACCAGCCAAGCCACTTAATTTGTTAAAGAATTTGGCACACACTGTGGACAAAAGATTTGTATTGGACTACTCTGTAGATCATCTGGCCTTTGTTGCTCCCCCTAGGAAGAAACACTGATTAATTTGGACTACTTATTAGCTTGGTATCACCTGCTTTTGAAAACAATCAGAAGTAGCCAATCAAGTGATACCACATTGACGTCCACAAAGTTAAAGGATTCACAATTGTTTAAAGCAACTCCAGCTAATTATATGATACCCTGGAAATTAGATTGAAACCTTCCAGCTCCCCTGACTTGGTTCAGCAAAATTTCTCCTCTGGTCAATTGAATCTAGGCCAAGTGGTCATGTGACCCACCAATCTGCAACACTCCCCTCTTTACTCAGCAAGGGGACTTTCAGTCCCCTGCTTGTTGATTATTTTACCACATTAAAGTTAGGGACTTGGTTGCTACACTATTTTAATTTTATCAAGCTTTGAACTCTGCATTTAGAGTTCATCTTTTAATCTTTGAAAGTGTTGGTTATCTTCTTAAAAATTCTTACCTTCCCTTGGTCTTGCTTGAAACTGTCAGTCTTATTAAAAATCCTAGGAGAAGCTTTGGAGTATAGTAGTTGTTTTAAAGCTATAAACTCCTCAAAAAGCCAGTCTGAAACCAAAATTAAAGTTAATATGTCTTATAAAAACTTACTTTTATACTTTAATTCTCTTGATTTACTTGTTTTGTGCCCTGTTCTTGATCAATTTGACTTTAAAGATAACCACAGCTGCTCCTAAGCCATCAAATCCTCCTGTCTTGCCCCTACTTGTGTTTTCTTCTGGCTACACTAGCCAAGCTAAATTTTATATCAGTATTGCCCAAAAACCACCACTCTGAGCTCCAAATTTTCTGGAGCTTACAAAAAGGTTGCTCCCAGTTTTTAAATTTGTGGTGCTTTTCCTGGCCCTGTTTTTTCTGCTTCTTTGGTTGACCTCCCTAGACTTTTGGGGACAGCTCTCCTCTTCTGTGAGCCTTGTGGGCAACAACTTCTCCAGTCTGTTACACCTTCCAGCTACCCTCCTTGTCTCAGGGGAGGCATTGGTTAAGAGTCTAAACTGTAATGACCTAGATTTTTACCCCTCCAATTCTGTCTTGCTCACTCCTGTTGTTGAGGAGGCATCTTCTTTTTATTCTCTTCAACTGGGGAGTGACAATTCCACACCTCTGAAAATACCTGAGGTCCCAACTTTTGTTCCCTCACACACTCCTTGGTTGCTCACCAGGCTTGCGTTAATGAGACTCAACACTTACTTCCCTCAACTGTCCCTGATGTCTTCCCTCTGGTCCCCTCTTAGAGCAACTGTCCTAGTGATTAACTGGGCAGTGTCCTGGTGGTTTTCTCACCAGGATGGGAGCCAAACTTAGTTACCTTAGCCCCCTCACTCACAAAGATTTCTCTAAAGAAAATAACCCAGCAGATGGCACTCCCCACCAGCAGGAGACAATATGAAGAGGGTCAGGACGTCCACATGGGATTCACTGTCTTCAAAAATATTCCTGTACTGTTGTGTTCAGCTCCAGGGGACGACATCCTGAAGGACACAGCGGGAAATCTTTATTACAAAATATTTGAGGTTCAAAGCTAGCCTTGGGTTAGCCTTCAGGGCAAAATTAAGGGCACATACCTTAATTTCCTGGAAAACGAGATGTAAAAGTCCTTTTGGCAGAAAGGACAGGAAAAGCTTGAAGATTATAAAGGCCAACACAAACTTGGATAAACTTGTCTTTATTAGGAGTAATAATTCTACTTTAAATAGTTGACAAGAGGCAGTGATCACTCAATAGGAAGACAGAGTGGCTGAGGGGGTCACGCTGGGATGAGGTCATACCAGGATCAACCACAGACAGGTACAATAATCCAGAATGAGTGGATATTGAACCAGACCCATTTGCAGAAGGCAAGGAATTTCCAAAATTGGAGGCAAAACCAGTCAAATCTTTGCAACTATCAATATTCAAAGGGCAAATCAAAATAGCATTAATAGCACAATTTATGACATCTCCCCCCTCAAGATTGGACGGAGAGAGTTGATACTTGCAAAGGAATTTGGAATGGACGCGGGCAAAGGAACGGCCAGACAATAGTAGCTTCACAGTGTACTCGACACCCTTCTTGAAGGTGACCTCACAGGGCCCAACCCAGAGGGAATCCAGCTTGTGGGCTCTACCATCTTTACAATTCTGGTAGTAGAGAACTAGATCACCTACTTGGTATTTGGGGAGGGGGCTCTAGCAGCATTGGATGGAGAGAGCTCTAAAGCCTTAACCTTATAAGCAGTGGAGTAGGCGGTTGCCTGGATGTCAATGATACGGTTGGTTAGGTCTTTCACGTGGGTCTCAGGATTTGCAGGCGTATCAAAATTGATTAGAGGAGGTCCCAAGATTGAGGGGTAGTGGCCTCTTGTCCATAAAGCATGGCAAGAGGGGATTGTCCAGTTACCTGGTGTCTACTAAGCTGGTAGGCAAAGAGGGCAGCAGGGAGGAACATGTTCCATTTGGCAGCATCAGAGAGCGTAAGTTTTCTCATGATGGATACTATGGTGGAGTTTGCTTGTTTGACAGTTCCATTGGCGGAGGAATTATATGGTGTAGAGAACAACTGGTGAGTCCCCATAGCTTTGACAATAGAGGTTATGAGGCGAGCATTAAAGTTGGTACCATTGTCAGAGAGCAGGACTTGGGGGCAGCCATGTTGATAGAAGATGTCTTGCAGCAAGAAAGTAGCTGTGGTCCTAGCTGTTATATCTTTTGTTGCTCTGGCTTCAACCCATTTGCTAAAGTGGTCTATAGCAACCAAAATAAACCAACATACCAACCTAGAACAGGGGAAGGGCCCAACAGCATCAATACTCACTGTATGGAAGGCATGCTTTGGAGAGATGAGTTGGAACTGGTGTTGGGAGGGACAAGGACGTTGGAGTTGACAGGAATGGCAGGAGGCAAGGACATCAGGGATCAAGAGGCGCATGTTTTCCCAGTAGAAGTTTTTGCACAACCAGTCATGAGTCTTGGCTATGCCTCCATGGCCAGTATCAATATGATCTTGGAGGATGATGGCTATCCTCATACTAGGGTGAACGTAAGGTAGGTAGGCATTGTTAACCTTCTTGAAGAGTTGTCTATCACAAATTATGGTGTCCTTGGATAGGGTCTGTAGAGCCAGGTGGATATCTTCAGACTCAGTGGTCCAAGAGTCAGGATACCCTATTAGTTTGTATAGTTGATCAGCATCAGTGGGATGGATAGCCAGGATTGGCATCCTTGACAGGCCATCAGAGTTCTGATTTTGGACCCCAGGACGGCGTACCACAGTGAAAGCATACCCTTGCAGACGTAGAGCCTAACGCGCTAGCCGACCTTCAGGTTCATTTAGATGTTGTAACCACTTGAGAGAGGAGTGATATGTGACTACTGTGAAGTGGGTTCCATAGATGTAATGCCAGAACTGTTTCATAGCATGCAGTACTGCCAAACATTCCTTCTCGGTGACACTGTAGTTCTTTTTGTGCTTATTAAGGACCCTTGATGAGTAGGCTACAGATCAATCTACACCTTCATTGTCAAGTTGGGCAAGGATAGCACCCACAGCTACTCCACTAGCGTCAGTATACAATATATACTCTTTATAATAATCAGGATATACTAAGATAGGAGCCTCCTTGAGCTTGGCCTTCAGTGCTTCAAATGCTTGTTGTTGGCTGTCAGTCCATTCAAAGGGGGCGTTGCAAAACAATTAGATGAGGGGTTTGCTCAGTTCAGCAAATTCAGGGATGAATTGTCAGTAGTAGCCCATCATACCAAGGAATACTTGTACCTCTCAAAGATTTGTGGGGGTAGTATCTTGTAAATGGCTTCCACCTTGTTATTCATGGGGAGGATTCCAGTCTGAGTGACTTCATGTCCTAGAAACTCAAGACGTTCCTTGAAGAAAGAGCATTTGGAGGGTTTGAGTTTCAGGCCAGCCTCACAAATCTTGATGAAGACAGCCTTGAGATGCTCCAATTAGTCATTAAAGGTAGCGCTGAATACGGTGATATCATCAAGGTACACAAGGACACGAGAGAGTTTTAGGTCTTGTAAGATGGAGTCCATAGCCTGTTGAAATGTGGCAGGGGCATTGCATAATCCCTGGTGCATACAAGTGGGTTCAAAGAGGCCCTCCAAAGTAATAAGTGCAGTCTTTTCTTGATCTTCAGGTGATAATTCAACCTGCCAGTACCCCAAAGCTAGATCTATGGCTGAGAAAAACTTGGACCCACCCAGCTGTCTGAGAGCATTGTCAATTCTGGGCAAGGGGTACTAATCTTTCTTAGTGAGAGAGTTCAGGCGGCAATAGTCCATTACAATGCGGTGTCCCCCATCTTTCTTCTTGAGGATCAGTAACAGGGAAGCCCAAGGACTTTGGGAAGGAGCCAGTAACCCAGCGTCCAGAAGCTTCTTGAGTTCTTTAGACATTTGAGCATCTTCTACCCTACTACAGCGGTATGGTTTATCACAAAAAGGGGGTGCATTCCCAGTACTAATCTGATGGATGACTCCTTTAGCTAGGCCATAGTCTGTAGGTCCAGAGGCAAAGATGTTGCTGAACTGATTGAGCAGGTCTAACACGTCCTTTTGTTGAACAGGAGACAGTTGGGGGAAATCAGCAGCGGTGAACAAGGAGAGAACTTGAGGATCATCTTCTGGTAGGTTGAAATCACTGAAAGTTCCAAAGGGGTAGAGGGAAGATACTTGTTCTGCTCCCAGTATACGACCATGCCCTACAACCTGGCCTCAGACCACCTGAATGGGCAGGGCTGTCAGGTTAGCAAGCAGTAATTGCACAGGTTCTTTGTGAGTTTGGTCCAAAATCCCCAGACATAGGCGGGGCTTGGTACAACTTAAGGATTCAGGTGAGTAAAGCTCCAAGAAGGACTTTTCAGGTAGCTCATAGGAAATCTGGAAGTCAATCACCACTTGAGAGCCCAGGGGGATGCTGATAGCGGCTGGCGCTAGAAGGGGTACCTCTTCTTCCGCAGGGCAGGAAGGAGGAGGGGTACACACGTTGGAGGAGTGAGTCCTATGCTTGAGTGAGAAGATACCTGTAGGGTACTCAAGCACACAAGTTTTAAGGCGTTTGCCTGAAAGGCGCGGAGGTTCCTCAAAAATCAAAGGAACTTCATATCCCAAGAGCAAAAGGTATCCATCTTGTAAGTTTACAATTCTGTTATATTCTCAGAGGAACTGAGTACCAACCAAGAGGTCATAGCTTTTGTTCTCTAGGACCACAGCAGGGGAAGCAATAAGGAGTTTCCCAAACCTCATGGGTAGAGCAGAGTAGGCACCAATGGCTTGAGTTTGTGCCATGCTAGCTGTGCCATACAACTGGGTGTAGTTGAGGTCAGGGGCCAGCTTAAGTTTCTTCATTAGTTTTGAAGATAATAAATTGACTGGAGAACCTGTGTCCAAGATGGCCTTGATCTTAACCTTTTGGATTGATACTTCCACGCAGGTTGTATCTTTCCCAAAGGGAGGCAAGACTGCTAACACATCTTGCACAGCCTCTAGCTCCTTTTCCCATTTGGCCAGCATACACTGTAACACAGGAATTTCCTTATACACAGTCTGTAATGGAAGAGATACAGTTACATTGTGGGAAAGAGCTTTGAATAACTCTGCTGCTTCTTCAGAGGAGTCAATCAAGATGGGAGGTCAATGGGCTTGAGCTAGGTAAGGGCAAGCCACCATGGACTTAGCTTCACTTGGAGGTACCCGGGAAGTGGTGGTAGTCTTCCCAGAGCAAAGCTTGTAGGGTACAGGGATAGTTCCGGAACAGCCAGGACGGAGTAGCCATAACTATCAGAGTCTTCACTATCAGAATCTTCAGGCTCTGAATCACTGGAGAGGTTATAAAACAGATGAAGGATAGTTGGGCCAGAGAAAGAGGGAGCTTTCTCATCAGACAGAGGATCAGGGGGAGACGGGGGAGATTGGTCAGCAGAGAGTGTCTCCGTCTCTAAGCTGACCTCTCTTTTCCCGCCTGTTCTTTAGGGTCACACCCTTCCATTCAGGGATTAGTGCAAGTACGCAAGTGGTGCCCTATTTGACCACAGTTATGACAACCTTTCCTCTTAGTCTGTCCACCTGAGCCCAGAGTCATGATGTGTGGTGTACAAGAGGTAGTCCCAGCATTATTGGCTTTATTTTCACGTACCACTGTACCCCCATGGGTCAAATGCATGTCATGTAAGAGCGTCTTAATACTCTTCATGGAAGTGAGTGAAGCCTTGTGTGCCTTAAAGTGTAGACATAGAAGCTGGTTCTCCTTCAAAGCGTTTGAACAAGCTGTGTAGGCTTCCCGGGGAGTTGAATGTTGACTAGTAACTAACTGCTGGCCTTCAATGTAGAAACAATATGAAAAAATGGCTAGGGTTTCCTTGGGTTTGAAAGAAAGATGCATAAATGCATCTTTCTTGACTTCCAAGCTGAGGTCTCCTCCAAACTCTTCAATAAGGAGGCACTTCATATCCTCCCAGGTGACAATAGAAGGGAGCTCAGGGACCGCAACTTCCTGGCAAGTGGGATGGAGGCAGGTAAGGATGTGTTCCTTCTTGAGTTTTTCAGTAGCCCTACACATTGAAGTTTTGTAAATGGTCAGAAAAGCAGCAATGGTAGAGGTTTTAAGATCAAATATCTGCTTGAAGGTCAGCTTATAGTTTGGGTTGATGGACAAGGACAAGGATTGGCTGTTTTCACCAGGATTGAGGACGTTAATGTGAGGGTTGCCCTCAAACTCAGATTCAGCAGCAGGTTTTCTAGCCCAGAGGAGTCAAAGGCTTTCCTCTAAAGTGTCCAAGGTAGAGCTGTTTTTCCCACTAATGTCTCAGGCAGTTGTGGTAGCAGTCCCAAATTCATCAATTTTGATTTGTTGTACTGCCAAGGTGCCAGCAATCCCATTGACACAAGTAGCCAAGGCGGTGGCCTGAGTGACCAATGGGGCAACTTGTCCATTTAGAGTCTCTGTAAAGCGGGAGAGGTTTTGGACCTCTCTTTCCAACGCGTCTTGCCTATCAGCTACATCATTTGTTACTTTGGCAAGTTGATCTAGAGCATGCACACAGTGGACCGGGGGTTGACCTTCTAGACCAGGGCAACAACCATGATTGTCATGAGTGGGAGTATTAACAACTTCACCTTCTTCTTCATCTTCAGATGACAAATCTTCATAATTAGAGAGGTGCTGTCTTAAGTACTTAATCTCACCTCGTAAGGTAGCCACCTGATCAGTGAAGGAGGCAATACAAGGGTCAGGCATAGGTTTAACTGGAGGGGGAGGCTGTACAGAAGCTTGGCGTTGAGTGTTAGCCCTGAGCTTGGCAATGGCCTCCAATACTTTGGTTTCAAAATCAGATGGGGTCCTGACAGGAGGAGTGAGAGGAGTCACCTCAATAGAAGCCACCCGGTCATCCACATAATTTTGCACTTGGTATAGAGTGTTGCCTAGTGCAGCCTTATCTAGACCGTATTGATGCTGCAGGTGGCGTTCCCAAGTATTGACATGAGCTCCTATCAATTTGAGTTGCAAGTTGACATGCTCCCAGAATTGATTGAGTTCACTAACCAGAGTCTCAAAATCCTGCCAATAATTAAGCAGAAAAGCCTCAATTTGCTTGTGCCAGGCTTCCTGATGTTCATCCAATTTGCATAGTCAATCCTTTATGTATCCAAGGAGCAAGGAACAAAGGGAGTTCAGGGAGGCGGTTAAATACTTTTGTGACGCCAATGTGTTGTGCTGGTTGTCAGAAATACAAGCAAAGAGACTGTGTGACCATTCTTGGTAGGCCATATTTTGAGCGTGGTTATTTGAGACAGCAGAGGCTACAGCATATAACAGTTGATTCTGGGATCCCAAGGTAAGTTGGTGGTGAATTAGGGCAGGTTGGATGAATTGGTTAACCAACACGCCAATAGTATCCATGGATTTCATCAACGTGGGGAAGAGACCAAAGTCCAAAAGGAAGAAGTACAGGTCTTTGGAGGCATACCCAGGACGGAGGCCAGGGATAGAGTGCATGGCTACCGTGTCAGAATGAAGAAGGGAGCAGGCGGCAGCACCAGCCTGCTCATAGTTGAGAAAGAAAGCAGGAAGGGGGGCCCACAAGAGTTCAGGAGACAGAACCAATACCATAGGATTTTCAGGAGCATTGGTAATGTCTTCTTCTAGAGGGGGACTAGAAACTTTAGGTTGATCTGATACTTTGGAAACAAAGAGAGAGGTACCAGAGAATGTGCGTGGGAATGGGGTAACTGAGGGGCTTGCAGTCCCTGTAGTGAGCACCATTTTGTTGTTTTTGGCTCCAGGGGACAACATCCTGGAGGACACAGCGGGAAATCTTTATTACAAAAGATTTGAGGTTTGAAGCTAGCCTTGGGTTAGCCTTCAGGGCAAAATTAAGGGCACATACATTAATTTCCTGGAAAACAAGATGTAAAAGTCCTTTTGGCAGAAAGGACAGGAAAAGCTTAAAGATTATGAAAGCCAACACAAACGTGGATACACTTGTCTTTATTAGGAGTAATGATTCTACTTTGAATAGTTGACAAGAGGCGGTGATCACTCAATAGGAAGACAGAGTGGCTGAGGGGGTCACGCTGGGATGAGGTCATACCAGGATCAACCACAGACAGGTACAATAGTCCAGATTGGGTGGATAGTGGTATAGACCCATTTACAGAAGACAAGGAATTCCCAAACTCAAAAGCAAAAACAGTCAAATCTTTTCATATATCATTATTTGAAGGCCATATCAAAATAGCATTAATAGCGCAATTTACGGCATGTACCAGCCAAACAGTACAACTTTCTCAGTGCTCAAGGAGTCCTGAATAAACCTTCAGTTCCCAAAGCAACCAAAATACCCAACATTGTATTCCAAACCCTACGCCTATGATCAGCAGAAATTGGAACGTTCTCAGGACTACACCAAGAAATGTCAACCTCAGGATTCAAAGCACCCAAAATAAGTTTACACAATTAGGCTAACTGTCAGGGATTCAAGTTTGGGAGGCCAGCACATCATTTTCCAGGATCACACAGGCTGGTTTTTTTGAGGGCAGAGCCCACCACAAGATAGCAGCTGACTTAAAAAAAGCGTTCAAGAAGGACTTCCCTACCCAGTACCACAGGCCAAAAGCTGAGATCATAGTGTCAATCACCCCAGAAAGGGTGATATGCATGAACCCAAATAGCTTTTTGGAGTGGTCTGTGTGAAGTTCAGGTGGGGACATGGGTATGTGTTTAGAAGTGATTGTTGACTCCATATCCAATTGATAGACAGGCAGGAGGCTGTACTTGTCTTTGAAAAGGATGTAATTGGAGTAATGCCAAGGGCCTTGTCTATTAAATCTTACTTGTGAATTCAGCCGGGACAGGGGATCTGCTTTTAGTATACTCTTAAGGGTAAATTCCTTATATTTGGGATTCAGAGGATATTCCATATAGTGGAAGGGACCAAAGGGAGAACCATGAAGACAATAAACTGCAGGAAGAGAGACAGGTGGCCCTGAAGATCTGAAACTGATTTGGTAAATGGCAAGAAAAAAATATGGTAACAATAGGGAAAATCAATGTCTCATAACCCTTTTATTTAAAAATGATGATACAGTATTGGTGCGGGGTCTATGAGATTATATAGCACCCCCACTGCCAAATTTCACATTTCCCATAAATGGATCCTCAACAGGTCAGGAAATCTTTGGTTGGGAGGCCAGGACGCCCAGGTTTGGGAGCGGCAAAATGGCACCATTAATGGGAGACTTCTCATTGGTGGAGAACTCATGACATGTCACTTGAGTCTTCTGTTCTTGAGCTTGGGTCATGGGAGCAGGCCTTAAGCCCGCGTTTTCTTTAGTAGCTGGACTTGATTAGTTGCCTGTGAGGACTTCAAGTTCATGAAATTTACAGGGGGAATTTCCTTGTCTTCCTTAATAAAGTCAGAAAGTTTCTCCCAGGCACAACCACTCTCAAGTCCACGTTTTTATTCTTTCTTTGGGACTTAGTCTGGGCTTCATCTCAAGGGGGCTCAATCCCAGAAAAATGCGGGCAGGTGGCCCCTTGGGGCAACTGTGGTAAGTTTGACTCCCTGGTACTCAACACTTTGTTGAGTACCAGGGAGTTGAGTGCCGCATATGTGAATCTATTAGTATTTTTGGCTTAATCAATTTTAAGCTAATTTTTACTAGTAATTTAGGGGTTCAAAACCAAAAACCAAGGTTAAATTTGTTTGAACTTGACTCCGTTTAATAATTTGGTTAACTAAAAAACCAATTTAAGGGGCAATTTATAAGTAAATTTACTAATAGAAATGAAAAACTCTGTGTTCAACACTCTAAAACAAAAAGTGACCAGTTTGATACTTTTTAAGCCAAATTTTAATTTTATTAATAAAATACATATGCACTTATATAAACTTTATTATTTACTATTATATTTTTATTAGTGTCCATAGTTGTTGATTAAGCTCCCAAGCACCACTATACTGGATTTAGTGGTATAGACATTAATCAAATACCCCACTTGTTTTACATTATGTCATTTCCAGGTTTGTGGATTAAGTAGTGCCACATAAATTAAACCTGATTTATTAAGAGATTTCATATATAATTTATAAAAAACAGAAACTCAACTTCCCCTCTGTTTGACTCTATCCACTTGCCACCCAATTGGTTTTGGATTTAACTAATCAAAGGCTTGGAATTAAGGCTAAATTAATATGTGACACACTATGAGCGCCACTTGACACTCACCCACTTGACACTTTAACTTGGGGATTAGTACAGAGAGCTTCTTAACGTTTTAACCAACACTATGGTAAATAAGTCACTCCAGCTCCTCACAGCACATTATTATCACTAATAAACACATTTCCACTCATTTACTTTTTTAACTTATGTTGTATTTTTTTTAAAATTTTTGAGCACATGAAACTGCCTTGCTTTTGGGTTAACTTTTGAACCCGTTTAAAATTTAAGCAAGTTTTATATGTAAAAAACATAGTAAATATGATGTTTCTGCTTGACTCTGGCATACTTGACAGTGAGAATTCAGCTTTTCCCAGCTGATTGACAGTGCCAAACTCAACACTTTACTATGTTTTGATTTTTCAACTCACAATAAAAAATTCCACACAATTTTTTTTTATTTTTTTTGCAATTATAATCTACTGCTTTTTCTGCTGCTCTCCATATAATTTTCATATATTTTTTTGATTTTTAATTGTACTTTTACATTGATTTAGCACTAAGATGTTATGCTGAACCTAACATATTTGATGCTTCATAACAAATTCATTTATTTTCTATATTTTAACCTTTATATCTATACTTTGAGTTTCTATTTTGCTTCTATTTACTTTTTTATGTTTTTTTCTTTATAAATAAAACTTTATTTTTATACTTTTCATTTAACTTTTACTTTTCTTTACCTCTGTGTTTCATATCTTTCACACTATTTTATTTACAAAACTAAACTTTTCTTTAGACAAAATCAAACAAGAACAGCCAACAGCCCAAGCGCCAAGCCTCCAAGGGCTCCAAAGAAGCTGCCTCCACTCCTAAGCATGCCAAGAAGCCTGCAAAGGCAAAGTCTCCCACTTCATCTCCTCCTACTCCTCCCCCTCCACCCTCATCTTCCACTTCCTCTTCACCTTCCCTTAAAATTCCTCTCCCAATAAATCTGATGGTGATCTTACTGACCACTCCTTTTACCATTCAGAGGCTGACTCCGAGCCCACAAAGGAGCGCCATACCAAGAAGTCAAAGGCTGCCAAGGAGCCCACCTCTTCTTCTGGTAAGAAAAGGAGGCATCCAAGAAGGCCTCAAATAACCCTTCACCTCCCCCTCCTGATAGCTCTTTACCCCTCCCTCATCTGATCCCCAAGATGAGCCAGAGGAGTACTCCAAGAAGTTCAAAGCTTCTAGTAATGTGGCTTGGGATCCTCTGGCCATCCACAATATCTGTAATGTAGACAGAGAGTTTAAAGTCCCCGAGTGCTTCCCCTGTTTTTCTCCCATCATATCCATACAGGGCAGCTCTGACTAAGTAGCTGATAACTACATTTTTAATTGTAAAAATCAAAAGCGCTAAACCAAAAGCAAGCACTTTGTCTATGAGGATAAGACTTGCGGGGGTGGCTAAACACTGAGGGCTGGGAGCAAGTAACTGCAGAGAAGGGGGAGCACTCTTGTGAGCCCCCAATTATCTTATAACCTGTATGTTAAAATGGTACCTGGTCCAGGTGATCCCAACATCCTCTCACCTCTGGGTATCTGATCTGGCTATTAAAGCCCTGCAGCACTTAAAACCAAACAATCTCAAGTTAGTGCCAACTCAAGAGCAGTTGGTTAAGTTTATAAGCAATAAGCGTAGCACCACTGTGGGGTTCCTGGTCACCAGTCCCCAAAGTGTGTCCTGGGTCATAGCCAGGGACTGGCTTGGAGGAGTCCTCATTCTCCAACAGTGGTGATTGGTTGGTTAGGAGCTTATACTTGGCCTGCATAAGATCAAACTCTTCCAGTACCTTCTCAATTACCAAGCAAGCGTCTCCACCATACACTTGTATTTCAGCAGGCATCAGCCCTTCTGTAGGTTGATACCAATCCTGTAATAGTCTGGCAAACTCTCCCCCAATAAACTCCCTTCCTCTATCTGTCATTTCAAAATGCCTAGTCACCTTTTCCCACTCCTCCTGGGCAGACTTACTAGAGGCAAATTTTCTGCACCCTAGGCAATAGGATTCTTTTCCCCCTGGGCTAGGGTAGAAGATGTGGGGTAATTTACCCATAGAGATTATATCCTTTTATCACGGGAAATTTGGGTAGGGGTCATAATAGGCTTTTATTCACGGTCAGAAGGAATATCCCCTTAGAAACCTTCTGATATATGGCCTTAGTATAGGGAACAATGAGGGTTTGTGCCAGTACTTGGAGTCCTTCAACAATCTCTTGGACTCCTTGTACTTGGTCTTTGACTTCTGCCCCTTAGTCTTGGGCTCCTGCAGTCTGTTCCAGTCCTGGCTTCCTACTCTTGGTCTTTGGCTCCTTCTCTAGCTCTTGTGGCTTTTGTAATCCACTTTATCCAGTCCCTGAAGAGTCTCAGATAGCTCTCTCTTTTATAGCCTCTTGTTTCAGACCAAAAACCTCTCTTAAAAATCTGGTTTTAAAAAAGCTTAAACTATCCAGTTTTTCTCTTTCTATAATATATTAAACTTTGAAACTTACTTTAGCCAATGAAAGTTTTGAATTTTCTGCTTCTGCTCCTCATTTTTTAGGCTTTAACTCTTAAGTTAAAGCCATTAAAACATTGATCAAATAGACTCTGGCTTGCAGCCAATCATACACCTTGATTCAACGGGTTTGCCAAAAAGGTTTCCCTGGATGACTTGCTATTGACACTGGTTTGAACCTGAGGCTGTCTTGCTCCAGGTAAACAACTGCTCCGCGTTTTAAACGGTTTTGCTGTGATTCCTGTCATGTTTCCCCGGCAAATCTTGAGCGCTTCCACATATGTTTTACCTAGGTGAATTTTGACCCCTCAATTTTTCAATGTTTCTCTGTGTTTCTCTCAACGTTTTGCAACTTTGAACCTGCTTGCTGCTCGTCCTTTTGCCTCTCCTAGTTGTTCTTGGCAAAATTTGCTCTTTTGCCCTCATAGTTTCTCCATTCCATTTCCAGCTTCTTTCTAGTTCCCTTCTTCTTCAATCCTTCTTTTTAAATAAATTTACAGTTTTAACAAACTATATATTATTTTTTCCTCTCTTCTTTCTTTTTCATTATATGATATTAAATTCTTTTTTAATCATAATCAGGCAGTATTTGACTATTATTTAACTGTTAATTTTTATCTATTTTCCTCTCAAAAGACACTAAAATTAACTCTTCCAGCCTCTGTATCTAGTCTGGATAGTCCTTCCAAGTTACCTCCTGGTCCTGCACTCACATATTTTAATCATTCAACTCTTTAACACAAAATCCTGGTCCTCTGGTCATACTGCATTATGATCAGCTAGTCCTGCATTATAATCTTCTGGTCCTTCAGCTTATCCTCAACCAGTCCCTCAACCAATCATTACTAGGAACCTCCTTAGTTCCCTCTGCACAATGAACCATCTTGGTTCCCACAATTCAATATGAATTCTTAGTCTGTCAACTAGTCTTCACTGTGATCAAAAAGTCCCCCTCACTAGACTTCTCTGTTAATTCTGTGAACCACCTCAGTTCTTTATCTCAGTCCCGGTTACCAGAACTTGTAGACCCAGGCATGAGTCTACATTGAACTGGCGTTTGACGGGGCCCTTGCAAGTGGCACTCCACTTAGGCCATTCAACCATAAATCAATGTCTATGCATTGTCTTTACTCACCCAGGTGCTTAAGTCTGGGCTTTCAGTTGCAGAGTAATCAGCTCTAATTCCCAGAGACCTGATCACACCAAGTTCTGCAGCTGCTTCCCCAAGAAAACCGCCTTGGTGACACCTCTGAGCAAATCTATGCCCTCCAATGCTCACTTTGGGTTCCCTCAAAGCTCCCATAGGGGCATAAATGAGGACACCCTACCAGTCTGTTAGGTAGGATGCTTGCTCACAGACCTCCTGCAAGCGTATCAGGGTACGTAGAGCCCTCAGAGCTCTTCCCCTCCCTGGCAGCCTGTGTTACCCGCCAGGGGTCCAAAACCTACTCCCCCAGACAGAAAAAGTTCCCTGCTTGCTATCTCAGTCTTCACCCTTCCACAGCCACAGTTCCCTGCTAGGTGAAGCACTATAGCCTAAAACAGCCAATATCTTCTGCTGGGTGGAGGCAACATCTGCCCCTGGTAGTCCTTTGTTACCTACCAGCCAGGCCTTACTTACCCTAGTAGTCCTATGTTACCTAATAGGCTCACCCTTCTTACCCTAGTAGTACTATGTTACATACTAGGCTCCCCTTACTTACCCCTAGTAGTCCTATGTTACCTACTATCTTACAGCGTCATCAGCTAACCACACATTGTCACTCTTCAGCATATTGTCTTTATTTGAAGCCAAATCAACCCTTGCCTGCAAAACTATACACATGGGGACACCACAGCCGCCAATACCCCTCCCCCCAAGGCTTCAGACGTCCTCTTGGAGCTTACTCCCACCCACAAGCTCAAGCAGCTTCTGAGTGGGGAGCACTCCCTCCTTCATGACAACGGGCCCACCATCAAAGACCGCATAATCTGCTACTCAACTCAGAAGAACCTGATGGAGTTAAAAAGGGCTTCAACCTGGCTAGTTGATGGTACCTTTGCCACTTTCCCCCGGATGTTCAAGCAGCTCTGGATAGTCCATGCCCAGATTGACATCTGGGTGATTCCACTTGCATTTTTTCTTCTTCCTGGGGCCACCAAGGCCATTTACACACGTGTGTTCACAATCCTCTGCCAAGAAATTGCCCCCTTTCTCCTGCTGATGATGAAAAATCCAAGAAGACTCCCCCCACACCCACGCCAACCCTCCTGCCGCTGACAAAAACCAGGACACCCTGGACTTGGAGGAAAAGGCAAGGCTAAGAGCTCTTGGGCCTCACATATGCATCATGGACTTTGAGACTGCTCAGTTCAATGCATTCAAGCAGCTGTTCAGCAGAGAGGTGCAGGGGTGTCACTTCCACTTCTGCCAAGCAGTTGCTTGTAACGTGCAGGCCCACACTAAGCTTAGTAGGTTGAGCCGGAGGGATACTTTGGACACCTGCAAATTTGTGCTGGCACAATTCAGTGCCTTGGCTTTTTTAAAGCCAGAGCACACTGCGCAGGGGTTTGAGGTTCTCTCAAAGGATCCTTACGTAGTGAAGCACTTGGAGTTCAAGCCTTTCCTCAAGTACTTTGAGCCCCAGTGGATTGGGAAGGTTGTCACGCAGAGGCAAGGCAAGGCCCCTGCCAAGGCCAGCTGGAATGTGTACCGGGTAGCAGTGAATGGTGAGCTCAAGACCACCTCAGCGCTAGAGGCTTATCACAAACACCTCAAGGCCAACTTTGGTCTCCACCCAAAATTCAATAAAAATTTCTCCCTTCTGTAGCATGAGCAGGAGAAAACCATCTCCAAGCTGTGTGACTTGGCAAACCGCGTCCCCCCACCAAGCCCACAACCTGTTCTACCTTATTCACCAAGGCCATTAAAAATGCAGCCAAGAATAAATACAAGTCCTCAGAGATCAAGCAGCAGCTTGAGCTCATTGCAACTGCCTCCTAGAAGGGGCCAAAATGAAGAAGGGGAAGAATGGGGAGGAATAAACTTGCTGTCTTGCTTCTATGGTTTTAATTTTTACTTTTTAGTTTAGATCAATTAGTTTTAAGTTTTAAATTTTTCTATTTTTTGATTTAGTTAGAGAGCACTGATTATTTTATGTATACATGGTAAGTTTGAGATGAATAGTCATAGTTGAAAGTGAATGAAATATCTTAATTTTTGTTAATTTCCTAATAAAACAAAAGAAATTCACATTTATATTTATATGAACTATATCAAATAAATATTGATATTTCTTCATATTTTGCATAAATTCTATTGTTGTATTTGTGTTTATTTTTGTCACATTGGAATTTCATCTTTTATGGTAATCAAAAATATTTTTATAATGAAGAGTATAAATTACATAGTAAAATGAGAAATAGTTGCTTATTTCTCCCTATTTATATTAGTTAAAGTACACTTTTTATTGCATTTTGAGCTATTTTGGGTCACTTTAGTATATCATAGCTGTATATCTTAATTTTTTATATTGAAAGTTTTCAATACATCAAGATCCATTAATTAAAAAAGTGTCAATCTCCAGTTGTCAATCAAGGAAAAAGCTGAATTTTCACTTTACTATAGTGTCAACTGCCAGGGAGTCAAACTTATCACAGTTGCCCCCTTGATCCTTGAGGCTGGCAGCCCGCAAGCATTTAGGGTTGGGGTTTGAATCTTGACCCAGGCCTGGTTTTCCAGAGATGGTAAAATTTCAATCCTGACACTACTCCTGCAAACGCTGGGCAAGTGAAATTGATTTACGTGTTACCAGGGCTGCCTCACGCTTTGTAAATAATTAGTTCAATCAACACCCTGGTCACAACAAAGACTGAGACATATTTAAGAACGCCTTCCTGTAAAAATTTTCCATAAAGAACTCTGACGTTGTGATCATGAAAAAACTCAGAAACTTCAAAATGACAAGAACTATCAAGTAGTATATTGCAGACTGTGAGGACATACATTATTGAGCTCCATACACCATCAACTTTGATGAGGCTGGGCCACAACTGGATTTCTATAATGGCCTTCCCACACACATCAAACATCAATTTGACATGAGATGTGGCAAAGACCTTCAAGACATATTCTTGGAAGGGAAAAAAGCTACAAAAAAATCTGACAACCTACATGCAACCACCAAGCAAAAGAGAGTCCCACAGCAAAGAAGGACCATTGACCTAATAAGCAGAACAACTGAGCCAATAATCCTCATCCTCTAGGCGGGAATCACACTACTTGAGTAAATCAGATGAGTACTGATAAGGCCACCAAGGAGGGAAAAGCTCAGGGCAGTTCTTAGGCAAGCCACCCTCTCCACTTTTTAAGACTTGTATAGGGACCAAGACATGGGCTCAATTACCATGATCCAAGTACCCCCCAGCAATCCTATACTGTTTGCTGCCCAAACTAGAAATAAACTCCTCACTTATCTTTTCTGCTTTTGCATATATCAGGGCACAGCACTATTTGAAACTGGAGCAGACTGATCCCTTGTTGACAAAAAATTGCCAAACTAATGAAACTACCCAAGATTCAAAGTAATTTCAAGAGGGTTATCATGGCAGATAACAGGAGCACATCAGTCACCAGGGAGGAAAAACCCTTCTGTGCTCAAATAGAATATGTAAAGACTACCCTTAGTGGCCCAAGAATACCAATCCCCAAGTACAATGTTATACTTGGTCTGGACTGGATGAGAAAGACCAAACTTCATACCAACTGGGATAGTGCTACCCTCACCATAAAAAGAGGTGAGGTGCACCACCATGTGTATCTAACCCACTTTGACACACTTATGAGAGACCATGTATTTGTTAAATTACAGAAACAGAAGACAAAAAGGACCCTAGAAAGATCAATTGGAACACCTGTACATATGATATTATCCTCTTTAAAAGTACAGAAACTACACATGAGCAAGAGTCAATTTGACAACAGATAATCCAATAATTCCCTTTTGTTTTCCAAGAAAAGTTACTAGGGCTACCACCCAACCAAGGCATCCAGCATGAAATTGACCTCAAAGGGAGTGTGCCAAAATAACGCCTATCTACCGCCTAACACCACAATAGGACAACACGCTAAAGGCCTATCTAGACAAGGCCCTCAAAAAAGGACTCATGTGTCCCTCTAAATCTCCTTTTGGTGTGGCTGTCTTTTTTGTAGCAAAGAAAGATGGAGGACTCTGCCTGGGCACAGACTACAGGGCGCTCAACAATGTCACAATTAAAAACAGGTATCCCCTGCCCCTGATCAAGGACCTTTTTGACGCCCTGGGGGGTCCCAATTCTTCACAAAAATTGACTTGACAGAGGGTTATCACCAAATTTGCTTGAAACCTGAAGATATCCCAAAGAACATATTCAGAACTAAATATGAGTCCTTTGAATATTTTTTCTCAATTTTGGTATGATAAACACTCCCAGAACCTTTGTGACCTTCATGAATGAGGTTTTAAAAGAACACATTGGAAAACAAGCAATCATTCACCTGGACAACATAATCATCTACAGTCTAACCCTAAAGTAGCACTGGAAAGATGTCTGCCTGGTCCTCTGAACCCTCAAAGAAAACTAACTAATTGCTAAACCCTCAAAAATGTTATTTATTTTCATTTGAACTCCCATTCCTTGGTCATATCATCAGCAAGGACGGTATCAAGCCCAATCCAGGCAAGATACACTCCATAAATGAAATGCCAGCTCTAAGAAATAAGAGTGAACTCCTTACCTTCCTTGGGATGGTAGCCTACGTAAGAAGGTTCATCCCTGACTGGGGTGCTCTAACAGCCCCCTGTCAGCCATTACGGGCAAAACAACCAAGTTTGTCTGGACACCCTTACAAGATCAACATTTCCACCAGCTAAAAGAGCGCATGGTCACCTCTCCCATCTTGCAATATCCAAACCGTGAGGGTATCTATGAGCTAGAAACTGACGCCTCTGATTATGCCATAGGAGGAGTCCTCTGTATCCAAACGGCCCAGAAAGACTTCCTCCCTGTAGCATATGAATCAAGCAAGCTGCCTGATAGTGAGAAAAGATATCTAATACATGACAAAGAACTGATAGCTATTGTCCACTGTCTAATGAAGTGGAAATGTTATCTGGAAGGTGCACATATATTCAAAGTGCTAACCAATCATTATTTAATTGGTGTTCTTTAAGACTCAACAACACTTGTCAAGAAGACAAGCCAAATGAATGAGTCTCATACAGAGATACCCCATGCAAATTGAATACAAGCCAGGCAGAGAGATACTTAATGCAGAAGCCCTATCAAGGCTATACAATAAACACATCCTCTGCACTGATGGTGACCCCAACTGGCCCATGTTAATCATGGTGAATCTCCAGGAAGGGTTCCCACCTGGCACACCAATGAACATCCAAGAGAAAATCCTCAAGAACAAACATATTTTCAAAAACGTATATGGTACCCTCCACCAAATCCTTCTAAATGATGACACCGTACCTTACGTCCCATCAATACAAAAGATTGACACAATCCTCTGGTATCACATAGACCTGGGACAAAGCCATAGCAAGAACTTACATGAGTATCTCAAAACACACTACTAGTGGCTCAACATGCTAGATGATATCAAGGAAGTACCAGAACAATGCAAATTCTGTGCAGAGTACGCCCAAACCAAGGCACCGCCCAAGACAGTAGTACCTGTATCCATCACACAACCCTTCAAGGTATGGTTGCTGAATATTGTGATACCAATGCCTGGTGAAAACAAAGACAAAAAGTACATCATGAAAGATATCAACTATGCCACCAGGTGGCCTGTAGCGCAAGCTACAAAAGAATACAAAGGCAATGTTGTGAGACAATTTATTAGCAAGTAGATCATAGATAAGTTCAGGAAACCTGAACTCCTAATCCCAGACAGAGGAACCAAACTTAAAGCCATTGGCGCCAACATCTACTTTTATCAAAAATGGAATAAAACACACCATAGCCAGTCCCTATCACCCAAAAGCCAACAGAAGAGTAGAAAGACTAAATGGCTCCCTTGTAGAGGCCCTCAGTAAACTATCTTCCAACAATCCAAAAGTCTGGGTTGACATGTTACCAACTGCATTTATGGTGTTCAGAACACAAGTTAATTGCAATACAAGCAAAAGCCTGTACAAGCTTGTTTATGGTCATAAACCAGCCATTTCTAGCACTACATTAGGACCACAATTATCTATGCCTAAGAAATTACCAGACAACAGTGACCCTCACGTACAACACGTCAGAAAAGACCAAGAGAAAAAGAAAAAGGAAAGGGCTGAGAGGGAAGCAACCCTACTACAATAATAATGCTTCCAAGTTGGGGACAAGATCTGGGTTGTTAACCACAACATGCACAAGTCAGATACAGGGTTACAAGGACAAGGAATTTTCATGGAATTCAACCCAAACAACACTTAACTCGTCAAAGGTATTGGTACTTTAACAGAGCTCAAATGTATGCACCATGACTGCCTCTGCCTGTGCAAAGCAAGAACAGCTCAGCGCAATTCCAGTCTCCCTGTACCCAACGCCAAATTAGATCAGTACCAAGCCTGTATCCCCAACACTCTCAAGAAAATTCCTAAGATTCCACCTTCCAGCACCCCAGGGGGAGATGTTGTAACATCTTCAATTACTCCTTCTTTGGAAAGCAATTCCCCAAGTGACTCTAGGAATGATTCCCCAACTAATCATTAAGTTGGTGGCACTCTTATCATTTGCCCATCTATTACAGGGATCAAAATTTTTGAGTCCTAAGAAAAAGACTACTTGAACAAGCCCCATGACTGCCATGAAAAACATGGACAACATTTGGCTTCTCATGATACTATCTAATACTCTAAGCTCATATCTAATAAAGTATCATTCTATTCTTAATTTCCCCATTTATCTTGTTTATTGTACTTCTAAGAAGTATAAACTCAACAAATGTTTCTGGGCAATCAGAGATATCTCAGAACCATCATTAGAATGGCAGTCTAGAAAAACAGCTGAAAAACTTAACAATTTGATGATTTCTGGAAATTAAGCGGGTTTCTTTACGCCCAAAAGCTCAAGCTAATCACTTTAATGAGTAAAAACACCTGTAATTAATGAGTATGATTGCCTCTGATAACCTAAAGTTTAGGCTGTTAATGAGGGTCAACTTTATGTCAACTCATGTGTAGAGACTTATTGCCTGAGTCTGAGGTGTTGACTGATGATCACTACAAAGGGAAGGCAGGCTGGAGGTCATCTGTAAGGGTTTGATAAGTTATTTAATAGTTATGATAGATGCTAGGATATTAGGCCAAGATTGTTAAATTCAGGGAAATGCTCCAGAATTTCTCCAAATTGATCTACTGAGGTAGCAGAAAGGGGATTTTTTGCCTTGGTTTTGCTATAACACAAAAATCAAGGAGGGATGAGAAAATAGATAAAGGTAATTTTCTATGAGAGCAGGATACCAAGCTGTGTTGATGGTGTAATGGTGGATGAACTTCAAAATTATGAAAGGTTGATAAAATGAGGGATGCAAACCCAAATGCTGAAAACATTAAATATAAAAGAAATTCTCAATGTTGAAATTTGTAAGTGGTAAACTCCAAGAAAAGGTACAGGCAAAATGCAAGCTGTAAAATGAAAAAATACAAAAGCCAATTATTGAGAAATGGAAACTGGATTTTGAAAATGGAGGATTAGGCAAATTGGCTTGATGTACTCCCCAATTTCAGGTAGAGAAACCAAAAACAGCAGCATTCTGGCCAAAGATAGCACTAAACCAACTCTGCATGTTTCAATACTGTGCACAGGAATTTACACAAACAGGAATTGGATTTCCATGAGTTTTTACTTAACAGAAATAAATAAAATTGACAGCTTTAGAGGTAATGTTGGTTTTATTCAACTACTAAGGTAGTTGTGAGCTACAACCCAGCTCATATAGGCAAGATAAAAATGCTAACATCAGCAGGGTGAATTCTGATAACCAACCCTTCAGAAGTGACAGAAAATGCTCTGATGTCATAAACTAATTCTGGGCCAAAAAATATCAAATTACCTGATTTTTGGGGTTTAGGCCAAAAACAGCAGGTTTTTATATCCTTTTTGGAGGTGCGCCTGCTTGGACAGCACCTGATTCCTGTCAATAGCTTGATTCAGGTCTGTGTAGATTTTCATAGAAATTTTCATGCCGGAAGCTCCTTTCTGTTGAGTTTTCTTGGGGCAAACAATGTCTACCAATATGTCTTTATCCACAACAGGTAGGATAGTTTTCCTGTAATTTACTGTGAGAATAAAAATCTGGGCAAAAAACTTAAAGAAAATTTTAAATGGGTTTCTACTATTTAAATTGGTTAAGTTTGTGTTGTGAAAGTGCTGTTTTAGTAGAGTTACAAGGGGAAAATATTTGGAAACTAGATAATATTCTTTATTGAAATATCAATGTTATATAGCTGGGGGTGAATTGTGCTAACAGGAACATAATTGTGAAGATCACTTGGCTGGATGAACAGGGGGTGGATTGATCCTTGTAATAAGTCAAGAACTAAATCAAGCTGTTCACCATACTGGGATTGTCATTTGGTCTTGTTGCTAGATTTGGTAATTCAAGTCAACATCCACATTTGGCTTTGGGTCATGGGAGAGTTAGATTGCGGGTCACAGAGCTGTTTGGGCAGAAACTTACCAGGGGTCAATCATATTTTTTTAACAGTTGAATTCAGGGAAGACTGGTTCTGGAACAGGGAACCAGTTAACGCTTTGGTGCACAAAGTGTTAAAAATTCAAGTAGCTTGAGCGGCAAAAATTGATTTCCTAGTTGGATTGCAGTAGAGCTTCATAAATGATTCATTTTTTGCTTTGCAATCATTTTTTAAATTTAGGGAACATTTAGTGATGAATATGATTGGTTGGAAGTCAAAAGCTTAAATTATAAGCAAGAAAATATTGAATCAGTGCTTTGTGTCTTAGAGAAAGTAAGTGTGCACCCTTTTTTATAGAAGAAAGTGAGCACTAATTGTTTAAGATTTTAAAGAAAGCCATTATGAAGGATTAAACATAAGAAATAAGGCGCTATAGTTAGGAGGCTAGAAAGTTGAGGAGTTCTTTTGGAAATATTTTGGTTGCAAGTGGTATGTTTGTTGAGCTCTTGTTCTGCATCTTGCTGGTTACACATCTAGTTGGTTTAGATTAACCAAATGTCTTCTGAAGTGTTCAGAAGTGCTTTCAGAAGGAGAAGCAGTCAAAATAACTTCAAAATAGTTTCAAATAAGAAGGTTTATAGGAGGATCTTTCTTTTGTTAATAAAGATTATCTTGACCCCTATTCTTATTTTTTGTGAAAGAGAACTTCCCTAGTGATAATAATTTTGGAGCTGTTCAAGAGGATAAGAAGAGAAATCATATTAGTCTGTTCACTCCTAAAAAACTCCTGGATGAGGAATGAGTAAAGTGATGAAAATAACTTTGAGATTCAGGGTATGGTTATACTGAAGATTATCATAAATATAGCCCCCTTTATGATAGAGCTGCTTTGGTAGCCCATGCATTGCTGTGTGTCAGGGATTCAACCTTGGGCAGCCAGCCCGTTTTTTCCAAAAACAGACAGGCCGCAGGTTTATCAGGCAGGGCCCACCACAAGATTGGGGCTAACTTTATAAGGTAGGACATATACTTTCCCACTCAGGACCACAGGCCAGCGGCTAGTATTATTGTGTAAATCATCCCAGTGAGGGTAATATATACAATCCCAAGAAACTTGCTTGTGTTGTCAGTTGGGAGGTCAGGAGAGGAGGCAAGCATTGGCTTGGGGTTCACATGGGGTTCCCTATCAAGTTGATAGGTGGACAAGAAGTTGAACTTACCTTTAAACAGTTTAGGCTCTGATAGGATCAAGGGACCTTGACAGCTGTATCTAGTTGTGGATTTTATGTGGGCCAAGGAATATAGTTTAAGAATCTTTTCTGGGGTATAGTCATTATATTTAAGATTTAATGGGTACTCTGTGAAATAAACAGGGCCAAAAAAACACCTAGAGGACAGGAATCTGTGTGCAGGAGTGTTTGGATGATCTTGTTCTGAATCAACATATATAAAATAAAAAATTAGGCAAAAGCTGTGGAAGACAACATAAAATAACCTTTATTTAAAAATGGCAATAAGGTTGAAGCGCAGGTTCTATAGGTCTATATAGCACTCTGCCTCCAAATTTAGTATTTTCCATGAGGGCTTTATCAAGATATTGGGAAATGTGGGGCAGGATGGCCAGGATGCCTGGGTACAGAAGCAGCAAAACAGCACCTTGTTTGGGTATTCTCTCATTAGTTGACCCCCAAATTAGTTACCTGATTATCTTGTTCTTGGGTTGGGGTCATGTGGTTGGGCCTGAAGCCTGTGTTTTCCTTTGATAGCTGAAATTGATTGGTTACCTGTGAGGACTTCAAGTTCATGAATTTTACAGAGGACTTCCTTTGCCTCCATTAGGCAAGTCAATTAGTCCCTCCTTGGGCGCTGTCACTCTCAAGTCTAAGCTGGTATTCTTACTTAGGGACTTAGCCTGGGCTTCAGCTCAGGGAGCTTGATCCCAGAAAAATGCAGGTGGCCGGCCCCTCAGTCTGTGGGGTTGGCAGCCTGCAAGCATTCAGGGTTGGGGTTTGAATCTTGTTCCCAGGCCTGGTTTTTCAAAGGTGGTGAATTGTCAATACTGACACTATGAAAGTTTTTCTCCCCTAGTTATCAATTATCAATGATAATTGGGGAATGGTGATTCCCTTTTGGGGCATTCAGATAATTCACTTTTGTCCTTTTCATTGAAATAGAATATCTAAGGATATCAATCCAACCAAGATGGTTCCTGGCTTTGACCCAGGACACACCTTGATGGCCTCCTAGGAGAAGGAGTGTCACAGGGCCACTGTTGAGAGCCTAGTCTAGATGAAGATTACTTGGGAGACTTATTACCCAGAGTCTGAATCTTTTATGCTGATGGGGACTCACAAGAAATTGTATAGGTAGAGGAAATTGATTGGGCTTAATAGTAGGCTTGATATATATGTGAAATGCTAGGCCATTAGGAGAAGCTTGAAATGGGTCACAGAAATGCTTTAACATCTCTTCAAAGTTGGCTGTTTACAGTGCAAGAAGCAGAGCGGCACAGCAAACCAGCAAAAGAAGCCAACTGGGAGTTTCTAAAGAGACTAGTTGGCTTCAGAAGGAGAAGAACAGCACAGAAAAATAGTGAGAGAAGGAGCTTCAGGGTTCCTCCAAAGGCAGGTTGCCAGAGGGGCAAAGGGTCAAGAAGTTTGAGGAACTTTTGGCTACAGATCAACACACAAGCAAAAGTGAAGGAGAAACTCTGAAGAAAGCAAGCAGAACAAGGCAGTTAGGGGTTTCCCTACAGGAAAAAGCCAAGTTCAGACACAGAAAAAGTTGAAGAAAGAGTGGAAATTATTTGGGATACAAGGCGCAAAACAGCAGCTGTGACAATCTACATGGAAGCAGTTTTGCAGGAAAGGGTTTATTTGGCCGCACTAAAGATTAAATGCCTAGAAAACAGGTAAATTTTGGTTTGTTGATGTATTTAGGTTGTGGCCAAGAAAGGTGAGAGATCCAAGATAGAAAAAGGGAGCAATAGGTGCATTAGATTCACACAAGAGAAGGTATAAAGGTCTTGGCTAGCTGGGAAAGGATGCACTGGAGAAGATCTGGGATCTTGAGACCAACTGCAGGAGATGTGCAGTTAAATAACTTTAACTAGGGTGGAGGTGTAAAGTTTCTCCCTGTGTTTTTCAAGTAACTTTGAGAAAGCCTTGAAGTTATTAGGCAAGATTGAATATTCCCAGAACCATCATTGAGGTGGCTGTCAGAGGAACAGCTACCTAACTTGATGATTTGGTTGTTTCTGGGAAGTAAAGTTGGTTTATTTGTGCTTGAAAGCTCAAACTCACCACTTGAGTATGTAAAAACAATAGCAAGCCATGGAAAGTGTCTGTTACTGGTGAACTAAAGTCTAGGTCACTGATGGGAGTCCATAATAAGTTGATTCACTTTTGGAGACTTATTGCCTGAGTCTGAGGTGTTGACTGATGGAGACTAGCAGAGCAAGGAAAAAGAGAGTTGAGAAAAGAATCAGCAAAAAGAAGCGGAAGGAATAGGTCAAGCCTATCAGAAGAGACAAGAAACATAAAAGGGCAATCAGAGAAAAGTTAAGCAGGGAAAAATAATTAGAAAGAATTATAAAGAAATTGAAGAATTCATAAGAAAAAATAAAATAAATTATAAAGAAAAGAAAATAAAGAAGAAAGAAAGGAATATTTAAGAAGTCAAGAATTAAATTGAAAAAGGGAAACAACAGTTAAAATAAGAATAGGACTATATTTTAAATTGATTGAGTTAGGAGAAGCAAGAGCAGACAGAAAAGGTACAGGGAAACTCTAAGGAGAAAGGCTGGAATTTTTCTGGGGCATTAAGAGGGGTGTGGATCAAGCAACAGACAGGTTTGAGCTTCACCAAGGGGGAAAACACAGGAAAACACATAGAAACGTTGAAGAAATCAAGGCATAGAAATTCATTACGTAAAACATATGTAGAAACATTTAAATTGACCCTGAAAAACATGACAGGAATTACAGGGAAACTGCTTGAAATGCAGAGACATGGTTTTCTGGAGTGAGGAGGCAACAGTTCAAACTAGGGTCAGGAGCAGGTTGTCCAGGGAAACATTTTGTAAAAACAGGCCAATACAGATGCCTGATTGGCTGTAGGCCAAAGCCTGTTTGATCAATGTTTTCCATTGTTTAAAATAAAGATAACATGCTTAAAAAATAAGGGGGTTGACAGGGAAAAGTCTGCTCTGATTGACTGAAGTAAGTAAATAAGTATAATCTATTGTAAAGCAAGAAAGACTGGATAGTTTAAGTCTGAAAAAAAGAGTCAGAAAGGAAAAAAGACTGAAAAAGGAGCTATTTAAGGGGAAACAGCCTGAAACAAGAAGAAAATAGTGGATTTCAAAAGCCATAAGTCAGTACAAGGATCCCAAGACATAGGAGAAGGAGACCAGAACCCCAGTAAAGCATTACAAGGCCAAGAGCAGGGTAGCGCAAGATCAACAGGCCAATAAGCGGGACAAAAAGGATAAAAAGGACTCCAAGACATGGCGCAGGACTACAGAAACAAGGACAAAGAGTCCAAAACATTGGGGAATACACCCAAGAGAAAGGACAAGGAGCCCAAGATCAAGTGCAAGGAGTGCAAGAAGTGAAGCAAGGACTCCAAGACTTGGCAACCCAAATCATATCCTCCCAAAAAAACAGGCCATATCACAGAAGATTTCTAAGAGGATCTTCCTTCTGAGTAAAACAAAAGCCACTCTCAACCTCTATCAATTATCCCTAGTTGGGCATAGCTTCTAATGGGAAAAATACATGCCATTTTCTACCCTAGCACAAGTGAAAAAGATGTCTATTGCAAGAGATGTAGAAGTTTTTTCAACAAGCAAGACTTCCAACAAGGAGTGGGAAAGATTGACCAAATACTTGGGAATGACCACCAGAGGCAGGGAGCTCATAGGTGGAGAGTTCAAAAGGCTATTCAAAGATTGGTACTAGCCCAAGGATGGATTACGTTCCGCAGATGTAAAGGTTTATGGAGAAGATGCATTTGTGCCATAGGAAAGGTACTAGAGGAGTTTGCTGCCATGTAGCCCAAGTATAAGCCACCATCCAAGAAGGTGCCCCATCTGGAGAATGGCAACCCCATCCAGTCAGCACCCAGCTTTAACCCAGGACATGTCACAGTGACCAACAAGGTGGAAAACCACAACAGCCTTTCAATCAGTGAAACATCTTCTGCCAATTTGTTCTGGACAGTGTGAGAGAGGAGCTAGACTTACAAAGTCTGAATCCCATCCTAGTGGATGGTTCTACCAGGATGCCATCCAGTGAATGACTGGGATGGCTGCTCTGAGAGGCCTCCAGGGGAAGGTAGTACTTGGCAAGGGTGGGAAATAGGTGTCCAAGACCATAACCAAGGCACCCACCAACAACCAAGGAGAACAGTCCTGAGTGGGGTGGTAGTTCAAATTTTCAGGGGGGTTGGGGTAAAGATAGGATTGGGTGATTTGGAACAGACATAAGTTTGGTATTCTTCTGAGTTGTTTAAGGAGACCCCTCAATCTCTAAATCCTGGGATGAGGGTAAATCCCTGGGGTATAGACCTATCCACATCAGCCTGACAAATGAGTTCAAATGGACAGGGCCTGGATCAGAAGTTGAAAGGGGTTTGTGGGCAGCCTAAGATTTGTTCAAGAGCTTTGTGTTGCTAAGAAGAGTCTAAACCAAATTTTGGGGAAGTGGACCATAGCATCAGGAAAGCTGGTACCAAAGTTACCATTATTGACTTTAGGAAAGGAGACAGCATTTTTTAGGATAGATCTAGAAAAAAACTCTGGGTGGCTGGGCCAAAGGGACTGAGATCCACAAGTTGTTGTGGGGTTTTTATTGAAGTGCAGAGTCAAAGTCAGGTACTTCAAGCTTTTCCTTGAGAGCTCAAATGGGATTTGGATATGTTATGATATGTTTTTACCTAAAAAACACAGGCAGGAAAGCAGGAAGTGAGACTGGGAAGGAGTCAGGACAGAAATATTTATGATCAAAATTAGAGCACAAAAAACAAAGAGGACTTTGCAAAATCAGGATTTTAAGAGTGATAACTAAAAATTGGTAAGCAAGGGACCTGACACCCCTTGCTTCCATTTTATGCAAGGGAGGGGGTGACAGTACCGGGAGAATTTTAGGAGGGGGTTCAGTGAGCAGTGAGAGGGAACTTTTTAGAGAGGACAACCCCATCTAACTGTGGTCCAGACCCAAGAAATAGGAGCAGCCAGGCCAGGTCAGGGGTCAGCAGCCTTAATGGCTGGGTGCATTCCCAAGGAAAAATTAACAACATTGTTTTGCTTGTTACAATTGCTGCCACAGACAGGAGGACCTCTGAAAAATTTCCCCAGGCTGAGGGACCATAGCCAGAAGGATTAGTTAGCCAAGGTTCCACTATATGTGAAACCTTGTAATCAAGCTCTCCAGGCTGCAGGATCAACAGAACTAGTGTAACTTGGTGGTCCAGGTCTTTTTTCCAAACTGCTGATTGCTTCAAGACAGGTCTGCATGAGGAACCCAGGCAGCCTAATAGACCAGCACCCCCTTGGTAGTTGGAGGAAATCCCCAAGATGAAGAGGGAGTTTCTGGAGCAACTGCCACCACAAACTGCTCATCTAAAGTGTGAAAAAGATCCTCCAGGTTGTGCAAGGGTTGCACCTGGACCCAGCCTGCCTTTTCTGTGGGCCTAGGAGGAATATTCCTACCCAGGGCTAGTGGGAACCCTTGGAACTTTACAGGCAGAACTGTGGAGCGTAGCAAAGCGCTTCAGATGTTTGATGATGAAGAGCGGTGATGGAATCAGCTGGGGTGAAAGCCTATTTCAACAATGATTTTTCATTGGTGGATTGTGACAGATCCAGGCCTAACCAGTTCATCCTGCCATTTTCCTGCCCTTGACTCTTATTGCTGTTACCTTCCTGAGACAAAGCTTTGAGGAGCTTTGCCTCCAGGGAGGCAATTTTCTTGGATAACACTTTATTTTCATCCTGCCAATGAGCCATGATTTCAACGCTTTTTTCCTCTTGTGCTCTCAACGCCTCAATTTCACAATTTGCCATCTCTTTTACTTGTTGCAAGATTTCATCCCATCCTACCAACAAGTTCCAAGCATCCCAAGCATAAATTTGGTTCCCTTGGACAGGAGTCCCTTCCTTTGCAATGTAATTGGAATACAGCTCTTTGAAAGCAGCCTTTACTTCTACTAAAGATTCAGCAGGAACAGTCTTAGTGACCTCCAGGCTGGTCCAAGCTTCTTCCAATGTACTTGTAGGAACCTCCTTTCTTGCAGCAGCGGTTTCCACACAAAGGAACCCAAACTCAGCTCTCTCAAATTTTAACAAAGAAGGCATGACAATTGAAAAATAGGTGAGGAGAAAGCGTCAAAACCGACAATGAATATATTTTATTAATGTTTAACTGTTTTTGTTTATATACCATTTGGGGCATACACAGCTGAAAACCCCTCCGGTTCCTGAATCAACCAATGATTTGCGTCACGTGGCCTATGACATTCACGTCATCCAACATAGATCTTTACCTGAAAGATCACCAACAATTCTCAACCTATGAGAATTGACCTACAATGGGCAGAAGTCACCTGACTCCATTCAACCCAATGTCCCAATTTGGCATGGAGCTTTCCCAGCTCCCAGCGCCAAAACCCTGTGGATTGCACATCCTAAACTCAGCTATCAGTGTTCCAACTGGGAACCAGCTGATCAAACCTGAATTCCTAGGCATTCTTGCCTTTATTTAGTTATTTTTGCATTTAATGGTTTTTTGCCTTTAAAACCCATTAAATTGCTTCAAAACTCAAACCAGGCGCCACTGCGGCGCCTCTAACCCAATAAATTTGCCAACACGACACTTTTAACCCAAATTCCAGGGGTTTTCCCATGGTTAACCTTAACCAAACTTCTTGAAAAAGTCAAGGCCATTTTAATATAATAAAATCCTCATTAATTATATCCTGTATTTATTAATTAATCTTCCTGATTAACTAACCCATTTTGAGACACCTAGTCTCCAAGATTGATTTGGCCAATCTTGCCTCCATTCTTTTAGTTAGCCTAACCTAACTAAACATCCATATTCTGTTCTTTTATTAAACATAGATATCCAGTTTCTAGGAACCTTTCCCTCAAGAATTCCAAACAAACCTATCTATATGTAATAAACAGCAAAAACAGAACATCTTTATATTTTGGAGCATTTATTCAGCTAAACGCTCAGCAGTGACTGTAGTACAGTCACATGGATTAACCTAAAACTCAACAAATTCACGCAGAAGGAGAAGAAAAATTCAATGGGGCCAATCAAAGTAAGTTTTGAGGCTTGGTTAGTTATAGGCAAGTGAGAGCAGAGATAGTTTAAGCGGTTGAAAGAACCATCCTAAAGGGGGTTCAGTATAATGTCCTGGGAAGCTATACAAGAGGGGTTGGGTGAACAGGTGCAAAAGACAAGCTTTTGTTAAAGAAAAAAATTTTGAGCACACTATTGGGTTTTGAATTGAAGATATCTCCCCAGGCGGGAAGCTGATTCTGGTGATTTCCCCAAGTAGTTGGTAGTCCCCAAAGGTATGCAAGCAGTTGCATTAAAGATAGTTCCTAAAAGGATCTCCCTTCTGCTAATAAAGCTTTAACAGCCCTTAACTAGTTATACAGGGTTGATAGTGTGAATTATTCCCCCACATCTTCTATCTCAATATTGGGAAGGAAGTGCAGTATATGCAACAGTGCAGAAGGTTCTCCAGGAGCCATTCCCCCAGCAATGAGCGTACCAGGATATTAAGAGGACTCACAACCACCACCAAAGGGAAAGCCATATTAGGAATTGAGTTTGAAACCCTCTTCCAGGAGCTATACACCCCAGAAGAACAAACCCAAGCAGATGACATGATCCATGGAGCAGATGCTAGGATATTATTAATAAAGTTTCTGAATGTGTTTGCAGGATACAGGCTAGGTGCAGGGCACTGGAGGTGGAGCACTGACAATTGAAGGATGGTACCCCAGCCTAGCCAGTCCCAGGAATTTATCAATGACTCCCTATAGTCATCTTCCTGAAGCAGGAGCGGCATACATCCTGTTGCCCAAATAGGGTGATATATCCCAAAGTAGCTGGGAACCCTGGCAATATTAGACATAAGGAGAAGCTTTAAGATCCTGCCCTGCACCAAAAGTTCACTGGCCCTGGTGCCCAGAATCCCAGAGGTCTTCTGGCCCAAGGGTCTATTCCTGAAACAGAAGATAGAAAAGATTTTGGAGATAGATATGGATATTTTAATTTGAAGCAAAGAGAAAATTAACCTTTGGTTTGCTTGATAATGACCTTATATTGCTCTAGTTTTCTACCAAATAAATACTACCCTGTCTACTCCAGTGACACCCCTTAATAGTCTAGATGACCTGCCAGAGGACCCTTGTACTGACTATTTAAGGCCTACTGGCTTGCTTTACAGGCCAGTATATTTTACTGAGTATCCACTTGCCCCAGAATATAAGGAGTTCCCACTAGAGAATATCCTTCTGTCTGACTTCTTAACTCTGTACCAGATCCCTTCTCTATTAACTCATTCAGAATTTCTGGTCACAATCCAACTGTGGGTGTTCAACAACAAGTAGACCATCTGCCTGTGTAATTAGTCCCTTTGAAACCACCTCCCAACCCCAAGCCTGACTGCATTCCTGCCTTTTGTTACATCTACTGCAAGGCACATTCCAATCAACCATTTCAAATAGTATGTATCACCCTCATGGGTCTTATCAACTCTATGGTGAAATATGTGGGCCCTTGGTCCATGTTAGAATAGTTGGCCTCATACCTTATTAAGTTATTGTCAATCCTGTGGTGACCATGCTGTCAACCTGCTTGGCTGCCCCAGCTCTTCTCTGCAGGCCCGGCTTACAGCACTTGGTACCCTGCTTCTGATAAAATGTAAAGGCTCCAATATGGTTGGAATTGGGGCCACACTTTTGCTACTGGGGGAGATCAGGGGTTTCCCTAATTCTCTGCATTGATGGAAAGAATGAGATCTGTTGTGCTTTAACTTTTAAATCGAAGATATGTAAAATTTAAGACGGAAGGGGTGTTTAAAACTTTACTTTCGTTGCAACATCTTCGATTACTTGTTGTAGTTGCTGCATCCCTTGGTTTCAGCCTGATATCTCTAACTGGATGCCAAGCAGATGGCACTGATCCTGGAGGAAAGAGAGCTTTCCCCAATCAGATCTTTTCTGGAAAAATTGGATTCTCCGAGTTGGGGAATCCATAGTTCCAGAAAGAGATATGATATGACCACCAAATAAAGGCCAAGCTTGGAATCTGGTCCACTCTGTCCGCTTAAACCTTACATCTATGTTTTTGGAACAGGTTATGTAGGAACAAGTTGCGGTTTGCAAATATAGCAAAAAGCTCATCCATCACATTATATCGGGGAGTTAAGCTGGTGACGGAATTAGCTAGAGTATACCAGAGACCAAACTCGGTAGAAGTATATTCAATTATCTTTACTTGATCTGATAGCCTATAATTCCATGTGAACAGTTTGATTTCAGTTGAAGCAGATTCCTTTAAAAGCTTGATGCAATGGCGACTGCTTTCATTCTGGTTTTATAATGGCATTGACGTGGAATAACTTTTGTCTGAAGATGGCGGTACATGCGTCACCTGCCACGGGCAACGTAGGGGCGTTTACAAAAGGGTGGTTTCCCGTTTCCGAGCCAATGAGACTTGATCCGAACACGTTTTGGGAGACTGGAAGAAACTTTACAAGGCATTTCGTTCAAGAGGCAAGGGTGTATCAAGCGCTCGCAAGCGTAAAGGACCCTTTAGCTAGGTCTTACTCGACATCAGCGCTTTATCGGTGGTCAGGCGGCCAACCTGTTTCTGATAAAGTCAAGTGTAGTGAATCTGAGGCATGTGCAATCAATGTCTTTTGGAATGGGTATTCCTGGAACTCAACGGTAGCTAGGCTCTGGCTGGGAGTTCCCTTGTACAGGCCAGCCCATGAGCGCAGTTCTTATGGACGAGACAAGCAAGGAAAAATAAGCTTCTCTCACACCTTTACTGGCCCAGAAGAGTATACTGTTTACTTTAACCAAATCTCTCCTAGTTTACAGGCAGCAAAACGGATGCCCATGCGCTTTGATACAAGCAAAAGCTTCATCTGGGAGAGATGTGACGCCAATTGGCTAGACGGGGTCTTTAGCTTGATCTCTACCTTGCATGCTGAATCCTAGCATGCTAAGCTTGGTTTTTGGAGATGCCTCCATAAAATCATCAGGTGCTTTTAATCTACCACTTTCAATGGTTATGGATCCAATTATTAAAACATGTCCAATATGTTTCCAAACTTCCTATTTATGACATAGTCTCAAACAAGGTGTTCACAGCAGTTTAATAAAAATACATTTTAAATTAATTCAACCCCAATGGCTATTCATATAACTTATTACTGGTATTTACAAATCAAATAAATATGCCAGTATACGACTTTGATCGTTAGAAGGTAACTATACCTTTAAATCACGGGATACAGGTTCCATTTCGAGAAACTTATTACAAAGCCACGCCATATCAATACATCACTGAGATGGCATAGTTTTGAGTTACCTTTCAGATTCAAAAGGATATTTTAAAATTTAAATTTAATCTACCATGTTGATAACATTAATTTCAAAGTCGATCTCAAGTTTACATAATTTCCCACCTTTCGCAGCAGCATTTCTATAAAATAGATCGGCTAATAAGATATTGTTGAAACCACAGGCTCAACCTGCCAACAAGGTTCCAACCAAGCGGGTCCGTGACCTGCAACCCAACCTTCCAGTGATCTGTAGCCAAACTAGGAAGTCAACTCAAATTACCAAATCTATCAACATGAACAAATGATGATCCCTTACAGTGGATACCTCATTTTGGCACTTGACTCATTACTAAGATCAAGCCACCCCCTTTTCCATCCAACCATGTGATCAACACAATCATGTTCCTGTTATCCTGGATTCACATCAACTATATAATCACTATCTCTCAATAAAGATTGCTATCTAGTTTCTAAATATTTTCCCCCTTGTAACTTTTCTAAAACAGCACAGTTACAACAATATGCAAACTTGTAATTGTAAATTTATATTATTTCAAATAACACATCAATTTCAAACAACACCATACATGCTTTTCATTTTAAATTGATTATTAAAAAGGGTTTAAAGTGAACTAATTTTAGGTTGGTACTTGATGGAGAAGACAACAGTCCACAAGAGGGCAGAAAAGGGGGTTGTAATAAGATCATCTTTATTTGGAGGCATGGCAAATTCTTATACCTTTTGAGAAGCTATCTGGCCACCAAGGGGGTGGCACATCTGGCATAGGTGTCAGGAATGTTCCTTTGGTAAATCCTGACAACAATTTATTCCTGGGATTAGAAAAAGAAAGTCTTCCTTCCTTGGTTTCTACTGGATCACCTAAAATTATTGGTTTAGTTAGTAATAAGTGTTCCTTTTTACCTAAGGGAAATGGTTCAAATTGGCCCGGACATCCAAGTTTTTCAACAACGGGATTTGAACCCAGGTCTTCTCTGGACCCAGTTGCTTCAGATCTAGTTGAATTTAGAGTAAATTCAGCTTCAAACCAATTGTTACCTTTTGCTTTTGACTCCAGCCAATCAAAGTTTGATAAATCAGTTTTGAAACTTGGAATTTTCACTTCTAGTGATGTCAGCGATGCTGTTTACTCCTCTGGCCAGGTTACAGGTCTGTTGTTTCCAGTTTCTTCTGATGCTAATACTCCTGGTCCCCATCCTTCTATGGAGAGCAGTTGAGCTCCTAAGCCTTGCCTGTCAGTTAGGGTCATAACTGAGTATTTCCTAACCATTTTTTGTTATAGGAAGCATAATTATGATGGAAGTAATTTAATTCTCCAGTTTTAAGTTCCTAATCACTCAATTTCCCCAGAAACATCTCCAAATTTCCTTAACTCCTTAAATCTTGTTCCCAACTATTTTATTCCTACCATGCTATATAAGGCTGGTAATCTATATTTATGAATTTGTTCAATCAATAAAGTCTACATTCACCCAAGTGAATCATTTTGCCTATTTGTTAAACTTGAATTAAGCCTTAAAATCCTGAACCATAAGATTACCCAAGACTCTTTTTATGGAGTCTCTTGGGTATAAATGGGTGTACTGGATGGTCTTGTTACTGGCTGTACTGGCCAGCATTTTGATAGGCTCACACGCTGATTCTGGTACCTCTCCCAAGGCACAATTTTTAGACAGCTCCTGACGCCAGGTGATAGCAGGAGTTTGGTATACCACCACCCCCTTGTCACATAACCCACCTCAGAGTGAAGAAACCAAGAACTACCAATCCGCCTACCAGACCCCCTGAACCCCAAGTCTTCCGTCCTTTAGCTTCTGCCTTCCTCCTGTATTACTTGGGGGCATACTTCTTCTTAGGACGTTTCAACCCGCTGTTAGGCAGGTATTATTTATTTGGAGAATGAATCCATCTCAGAATGGTGTCCTTGCCTGTAGGATTCTTGATAACTGGATTAAATCCTTATGACATCATTCACCACCTAGGAAGATTACTCCTAGCAGGTGGGTGCCTGACAATTGGGATAAGGTGGGGATTGGCACCAATCTGGATAAGATTCTTGGGATCTTTGGTGTAAATAGGTCTCATACCATATATACTAATACTAGGATATATTTGGGTTGACCAAGGCATAGTATTAGATCAGCCATGGGGTGACTCAATGAGCACTTCTTAGGTGTTGTGAGATACAGTGGCACTTAGCTGGCCAATTTGGGTGTAACAAAAGTAGAACCTGTTTGGTATAATGTGGAATTGTAAATACAGAGTAAACCATTTATAATCTGAATTTTAAATCTGTCTTTATGCCAAGTGAAGCAATTTTTTAATATTCAAAATAAATAAAAAATTGTGGAATCTCATAAACAAACCGTTAGTTCCAAACATGTTTTGTATTTTGATGTATACAGAGTCTATTAACAATAATTTAAAATAAAATGGACTGATCCCCAACACATGTTGATTAAACTAACTTTACATTCCGTAAATGCAGGATTTCCACCAACCAGTAGCCAAGTTTCAGATCTGAAGTGCAGGGGAGTATTAAATCCAAACAATAACTACAGTACTATAATTCCACAATAAGATCACAGCAACAAGCTAGGAAAATTAAGCCACATATAGCTCTTCAACTCTAGGAAAGGTGGATGGATTTTTCATTCTCAATAGCTGTTTTAAGGTACAGTGGTTTTATAATCTGCTGGGATAAAAAATTGTCTTGGTCTAAAAAAAAATAAAAAAATCAAGGGGTTTATATGAACTTAAAATATATCTGGACCCACTTTGGTTCCACCTTTAGACCGAGATGATTTTGTTTATCTCAACAGGTTATAAAACCACTGTACAGTAGTTTTAAAAGCATGGCAGCAATCAAAAATACCTCAGATTTAAACAAAATGATTTCAGATTTGAACAAAATTCAAGCCGCGCAAGATTCAGGATTCAATTAATTTATAAAATTTCAGTTAATAAATGAACTGTCAAACCAAAAAAATCACTAGCCCATCATACAAAATTATATCAAACATCAAGCGGTGTAGTTCAAACCACAAACAAAATGAACTGACGCAACAAGTGAAATGGATGGATGCTGTTCCAGAGTATATTATAATCCAATCAGGATTCATATGAGGCACCAACAGAAGGGCTAAAATGAAACAAATTTTGAGCAATCTAGAAGCGAGATTCCACAAGCATAAAACAAAATGAACTCACACAAGATGTGTAGTTTGAGCAGCCTAAAATAGAAATATAACAGTTTAACAGCCAATCAACAGCTATCTAAAATAGAAGCAGAGGCATTTTATTCATTTTCATGGCTCCAGATTTGTATGGAATGGTTTTGAGAACTTTCCAAATATGGACTTGAGATTACATTAAAAATAAATCATCAAATTTTAAAATTTCTACTTTTAGTGATTTTATCCTAGGTTTTTTTCAATATGATTTTCAACAGCAACATCTTCAAGGACACAAGCAGCCAAGCCAGCAGCAGCCAAGCCAGCTTCAATGGAGGCACCTGTTTACACCCAAGCCTTTGAGGCAGGTAACAAGGAAGCTGGCCTGTACCTGACCACCGACCCCTATGGCTTTGACTTGTTCAGTAGTCACATAGTGTCTAGCTCTGCCCCTGCTCCCGTAACCACCCCCACACAAGCTGCCCATCAACCAAACAGTCAGGATGGCAACCTTGATTTGGAACAACTTCCTGCCACCAGCCAACCTGCCCCCCTACAGCCATTCAGGCTTCAGCTCCCCTGGCCCAGCACCCCAAGCAACAAATCATCACCGCCCAAAATCTCTAGGAAATTGTGGCACTAAACCTACAGGGTCTGTCATGGGACCAGATTGCCACCCAGTTGCAATTCACCCAAGCCACAATAATGCAGGAATTTAATAACTTAATGAATAAGGGGAATATTATTGGGACAGCCAAGAAGCCAAAGAAGGCTCCTGAGTCCCAAATAAATGAGGCATACCCAATTATGCTTGGTCTCTTGCATCAGGACCCCAAGCTTCCCCTAACCCAGGTCTGCAAACAGCTTGCGTGCCATAACATATGGGTCTCTGAGCGCATGGTGCAGCTCTGGATGCACAGAAAGGTGGCTTCCATATGGGTTCTTATCAATTTTGCCGGCAACCAATGGGATGGCGCTGAGGATTCCCCGTATGATATTGACATCAAGTCAACCCAGTCCAATGCCTGACAAGTTTGTCAGATGACCTCATTTTCATCTCTTACTATAAGCTATCCATATCTTTTGATGATTTTGGCAAGCAAGGAAGAGCTGCCACTCAAAAAGGAAGGAAGAAGGTCAAGAAGGGGACGTTCATTGGTGCATTTTTGACTGTTTCAGCCAAGGGTTTTGTCTACTATTGGACAAACCCAGATTTCATTGATGGCTACTCACACAGCCACATCCTTGGTGGATTGCTCGACTCCTGGGATGACTCAAATTCCAAGTACCAGGTTTTCTTGAGCCACCAGATGGAGGGTAGCTCCACTGCCCTCAAGGCCATCCAGCAACACGGGCACCAGGCCTCAGTCTACCCTGCTGGCCATGAAGATGTGCATCTGGCTGATGTTGTCTTCTTCAACATGGGATCCACATTACAGGAGCGCCACCCTCAGGCTTTCAACGGCCTCTATTTTGGGGTCCTTGACCACAATTCTCTCTTTGGCTACCAGATAGTGGCTGACTTATTTGCGCAAATGGTTTTCCATGTGAACATGGAAAACCAATCATGTAAGGATAAGCGCCTTCAACCTTGGGCCACTGCCACCTACCAGCCCATCCAGTCAATGACAGATGAGGAATACCATCAGCGGTATATGGCAGCCATCACGCAAAATCCTCCTGCCTCCACCCCCACCACCCCCACCCCTCACCCACAAGCCCAACACACCCAATCCCAGACCCCCCAGGCCAGCACTGCCTCTACATCTTCTTTCCTGCGCTATTCTGCCTCCTAGGTGTTGTGTTCTGAGGCATGGCACAGACACACAACAGGAAATCCTAACCTTATGATTGGATTTGTACTAAGTCTTGGTTAGATGACAGGGAAGGCAAATGTGTTTACCTTGCGGCCCTGGATGAATAATCTCTACTAGGTGTGGCTAGAGAGAGGCGCAGAAGTACAGAAGACACAAAGACAAAAATGTGAATAGAACTTTATTTTATTGGTAAAATAGGAAATGTATTATATAGTGGTTAGGAATACCACAAAACACTACCAGGACGGTAGGATCACTTGCCACAAGCATGAGTGGAGCAAGTGAGTTGCGCAGAGTCAGGAAACTGAACAATCATATTTTCTGATGCAGAAACCAGTTCATTTTGAGAGTCAAAAGCAAAAGCAAGAGATTTGTCTTTGAAATGGCCCACCAAAGGCAAAATCAAAACATGGTGAATGCTGTTATTCACAACATTGCCCCCTCTAGATTGGCTTTAGGAGGTGATACTTGCGGAGGAACTTGGCGTGTACGCAAGCAAAAGGACAACCGCTGGAGAGGAGCTTTATAGTTTACTCAGATACTTGTTTGAAAGTCACCTCTAAAGGACCAATCCACAGGCAGTCCAGCTTATGCACGCGCCCACCCACACGGTGTTGGTAGTACAGAACATGGTCACCAACATCAAACTCAGGCAAGGGGGAGCACCCAGTGTTGTCAGGAGAGAGCTCAAGCACCTTAGTCTTATATGCGGAAATGTAGGCAGTGGCCTGTATATCAATGATGCAGTTGACTAAGTCTTTGATGTGGTTGTCAGGGTTCATGGCCTTATCAGAGGAGAGTAGGGGAACCCCCAAGGGCAACGGAGTGGTGGCTTCAACCCCATACAACATGGCAAAGGGGGAGTACCCTGTGATCCAATGCCTGCTCAGACGATAGGCAAAGAGTGCAGCAGGTAAGTATAGATCCCAATTGGCAGTGTCAGAGTAGGTGAATTTTCTCATGATAGAAACCAGTGTTGAGTTGGCACGCTCAACTGCCCCATTAGTGGAAGGATTATAGGGGGCAGAGAAAGACTGGTGAGTTCCTAGAGCTTCAACAACAGAGGTTACAAGTTTGGCATTGAAGTTGGTTCCGTTGTCTGACAACAGCACTTGAGGGCAGCCATGGTGGTAGAAAACATCCTGCAGCAGGAAGGCAGCAGTTGTCTTAGCAGTGATGTCTTTAGTAGGGCGAGCTTCTACCCACTTGCTGAAGTGGTCAACGGCAATCAGGATAAAGCGGCATCCAGAACGTGAGTGGGGGAGAGGGCCTACAGCATCAATGCTAACCGTATGAAAAGCGCGTTGAGGGGGAACCAATTTGAACTTGTGAGAAGCAGCTCGGGGCCTCTGAAGTTGGCAGTCATGGCAACTAGCTATGACATCTGGGATCAACAGGCAAAGATTCTCCCAGAAGTAATTCTTCTGAAGCCAGTCAAAGGTCTTGGCAATGCCTTCCTGGCCAGTCTCTTTATGGGCTTGCGACACCAAGGAGAGGCAAAGACTGGGGTGCACGTATGGCAGGTATTGACCCCACACCTTCTTGAAGAGTTGGTTGTCACGTATGAGGGTGTCTTCAGACAATTTAGACAGGGCAAGTTGAACCTCTTCTGTCTCACTTTCCCAGGAAGAAGGGTAGCCAATTAGCTCGTACAGGCAGTCTGCCTCATTAAGATGTAGGGCAAGGATGGGCATTTGGGACAGCCCATCAGCGTTCTGATGTTGAATCCCAGGGCAATGGAGCACAGTGAAGTCATAACCTTGCAGGCGGAGGGCCCATCTGGCTAAGCGTCCTTCAGGCTCCTTAAGTTGTTGTATCCATTTGAGCAAAGCATGGTCAGTGACAACAGTAAATGAGTACCATATACATAGTGGCGGAACTGTTTGACTGCATGCAACACAGCGAGGCACTCCTTCTCTGTAACACTATAATTCTTTTCATGCTTATTTAGCACACATGAAGTATAGGCTACAGGGTGGTCCACACCTTCATTATTGAGTTGCGCCAAGATAGCCCCAATAGCAAGGTCACTAGCATCAGTATATAGGATGAATTCCTTATCGTAATTAGGGTACACTAAAATGGGCGCTTCTTTGAGTTTCTGCTTTAGAGTCTCAAAGGCTTGTTGTTGGCTGGCGGTCCATTTGAAAGGAAAATTACGCAACAGTTGAACCAGGGGTTCGCTAGTATCAGCAAAATCAGGAATGAATTGCCTATAGTAACCCATAATGCCCAGAAAGACTTGTATTTCTTGTAGGTTGGTGGGCGGAAGCATTTTTTCAATTGCTTCAACCTTCTTGGTCATTGGACAAATCCCCTTTTAGGTTACTTCATGGCCCAGGAATTCAAGGCGTTCTTTGAAGAAAGCACACTTAGAGGGCTTTAGCTTGAGGCCAGCCTATTGGATCTTTACAAACACCTTTTTAAGATGGGCTAGGTGATCAGTGAAAGTTGCACTGAAGACTGTTATATCATCTAGATAGACTAAGACACACAATAACTTCAAGTCACGCAGGATGGAATCCATGGCCCTCTGGAAAGTTGCCGGGGCATTACAGAGCCCTTGCAGCATGCAGGTAGGTTCAAACAATCCTTCTGATGTAATGAGTGCAGCCTTCTGATGGTCTTCAGGAGAGAGGTCAACTTGCCAGTAACCAGACGCCAAATCCATGGCAGAGAAAAACTTAGAACCCCCAAGGCGTTGAAGAGCATCATCAATGCGCGGTAAGGGATAGGAATCTTTCTTGGTTAGAGAATTCAACCTTCAATGGTCCATCACAATCTGGTGGCCCCCATCCTTTTTCTTTAAGATGAGCAGAGGAGAAGCCCAGGGACTTTGCAAGGGAGCTAGAAGTCCAGCGTCCAGCAGTTGTTTGAGCTCCTTAGAAACCTGCACATCTTCCACTTGGCTGCGGCAATATGGCTTGGCACAAAAGGGGGGAGCATCTCCTGTGTCAATCTGATGAATCACACCTTTGGCCAGCCCATAATCAGTGCTATCTTTAGCAAAGATGTCTGAGAATTGGTCTAGTAAATCAAGCACCTCTTTCTGTTGTACTGGGGACAACTGAGGGAAGTCTTGGGCAGTGAACAGAGATAGGACTTGAGGCTCGTCTTTGGGTAGATTAAAGTCTTGAAATGTTCCAAAAGGGTGAAAGGACAAGACGTCAGGGGCATTTAACAACTTTCTGTAACCAACAACCTGTCCTCTGGATATGGTCATAGGAAGCGCAGTAAGGTTGGCAACTAGTAATTGAACAGGATTCTTGTGGGAGATGTCCAGAATTCCAGGACAAAGGTAAGGCTTGTTCCGCCCCAGCAAAGGAGGGGAGTACAGCTCTAAGAAAGTCTGTTCAGGTAGTTCATATGATATCTGGGAGTCTATGGTGGCCTAAGAGCCTGGAGGGATGGTGACAGCAGACGTGGCCATGAGGGGGATCCCTTCAGTTGCAGGACAAGCCATGGGAGGACACTTCATGTTGGTGGAATGGGTTTGGTATTTTAGGGTGAAACCCCCAGTGGGGTACTCCAGTGTACATGTCTTCAAACATTTATCAGGAACTTTGATTGGCTCCTCAAAGATCAGAGGGACTTTGTACCCTAGGATAGAAAGATAACCATCCTTTAGATTGATGATCCTATTATATTCCCAAAGGAACTGGGTACCAACCAAAAGGTTGTAGCTCTCATTTTCTAGAACAACAGCCAGCGCAGCCAACAGGAGTTTACCAAATTGCATTGGCAAGGCAGATTACGCGCCAATGGCGCGGGTCATGGAGAGACCAGCAGTACCATAGAATTGATGGTAGTTGAGGTTGGGGGCCAACTTAAGTTTCTTCACCAGTTTAGAAGAAACAACGTTGACAGGAGAACTGGTGTCTAGGACGGCTTTGATCTTGACTTTTTGAATAGATATCTCTACTCGGGTGGTGGTGCGTTCAAAGGGTAGCAGACCAGCCAAGATATCCTGTGCCTCAGCTAGTTCCTTGTCCCATTTATCAATCATGCATCTTAGTCCTGGGAACTCCTTATATACGGTTTGGAGAGGGAGTGAGACAGATACATTCTTGAAAACGGCGTCTGCAACTTCAGCAGCTTCTTCTGATGATTCCACTAATACAGGGAACCGTTTTTCCTGAGTAAGATAGGGGCAGGAGACAACCGCTTTGGCCTCAGACAAGGGCTTGGTGGTAGTTGTAGTCTTCCCAGATTGTAGCTTGTAGGGAACTGCAATAGTCTCTGGGACGGCAAGGACAGAATACCTGTATGCATCAGGGTCTTCAACATCAGATTCATCCACATCAGAATCATCAGAAATGTCATGGAACAGAAGGAGGATGGGAGGAGCCTCATCATCAGCAGACTCAGAGTCAGTAGCAGGCGGAGGTATAGAAGGAGACTGGGAAGAATTGTCAACCAAGGGCGTCTCTGCCTCTAGGTTGACTGTTCTTTTCCCAACTGATCCTTGGGATCAGCTCCTTCAACCCGCGGATTGGTGCAGACGCAAGAGTGGTGACCTATCTGACCGCAGTTGTGGCAACCCTGACGTTGAGGAGGATTTTGTGAGTTCATAGTGAGGATCCAAGGGCCACAAGAAGAAGATCCAGAGTTGGAAGCGGCACAACTCTCCCAAACAACTGCCCCAGAATGGGTAAGATGCATATCCTGTAGCAGTGTCTTTATACTTTTCATGGAGGAAAGCATAGCTTTGTGGGCCTTGAAATGAAGACACAGGAGTTGATTCACCTTGAGGGCCTGGGCGCAGGCCATATACGCTTTATGCGCCGTCAATTGTCTGCTTGTTATTAATTGTTGTCCCTCCATGTAAAATCTGTCTGCAAATTCGGCTAACATCTCTTTGGGCTTGGAGGATATTTACATGAAAGCATACTTTTTCACCTCCAGGCTAAGATCCCCACCAAACTTGTCAATCAGGAGCTGTTTCATGTCCTCCCAGGTCTCAATGGAGGGCAGCTCTGGTACAACTACTTCTTGGCAGGTTGGGTGTAGACAGGTTAGAATATTTTCTTTCTTAACTTCATCTGAGGCTTGTCTCATAGCAGTCTTGTAAATAGTTAAGAAAGCTGCAATAGTCAAGGTTTTGGGATCAAAGACTTGCTTAAAAGTAGGCTTGAAGTGTACCTTGGGAGCTGGACCACCATTGCTGCTATTGAGTACATTTATACACAGGGAGAACTAAACTTCATATTTGGAGGGGGGTTGTCTAGCCCACAAGTGTCGAACACTTTCTTCAAGGGTTGTCAGAGTCTTGGTAGTTCTGGCACCCGTAGTGTTGGCTAGAGCGGTCTGTTGTTCAGTAACATCTAGGCGTTGTCCTTGGGTAGTGACAACAGTGGAGAGCTCAGCCAGCCACAAAGTAAGGGATGGCCCCACTGATAGGCAGGGGGCAAATCTTACGCTTACCAAATCAATCAGCTCACTCATCTCCTGTACGTCTCTGTCCAACTCAGTCTGATCTTGTTTCAAATGGTCCACCTTATTAGCTAGGGCAATCAACTCCCTAGCACAGTGGATTTGAGGAGCCCCTGCCAAACCAGGACAACAGCCATCTTCCTTGTTAACCCCAAGTGGGCTAGCAGCAGCCGTCACTATCTCACATAAAGCAGCAACTTCTTGCTGCAGTTCAGCAACCTGAGCAGTCAGCGCAAGAACCTGGGGGTCAGGTTGGGGCATTTCAGTTGGACGTCCTTGGCTACAAGTGGAAGCACGTAATTCTTGGATGACCTCCCAGATCCTCTGCTCTCTGTCCACCAGATCATCAGCAGGAGGAGAAGGCGGGACATCAGGTTTGGGAGTAGACAGCTCATTCACCTGACTCTGAATTTTGGCTATAGCACCAGCAGTGGTAGCTCTCTCTTGATCAAATTCTGCACTGAGTTCATTTAGACCTTGGGCGGCAAGGTCAGCTACCTGTTGCAATTGCTCAAAGGAATAGACACTGAATGCATTGAGCTGTTGCACTAGGCGTTCAAAGTCGGTGAGATAAGCGTTTAGGGTGGAGTCTACTTGAGTTTGCCAGGGTTGTTCTAACTGGTGAAACTCATGTAGCCGCTCCCTAATGTACTCAGGGATGGACTGGCGCATTTGCTCAATAGAATTGACTAAACGTGTTTGAGAAGTGACCAAATCATGCTGATTGTCAGATACCAAGGAGAACAGGGAATGAATCCATTGTTGGTAGGCGGCAAACTGGTCCCAATGATGGGTAACAGCTGCTTGTAGAGACAAGATCTCTTGAACGTGGAGTCCCAACACCATCTGGTGGTGGGCTAAGACAGGCTGTACAAAGGATGACAGCAGGTGATCAGCAGAGCCAGCTGCTTAGAGGAGATGTTGTGGAAACTGAGGGGCCACAATTAACTCGTAGTATTTTGCACAGCTAAACTGTAGCTGAAGGCAAGGGATGGCCCCGTCCTGAGCTTCCCAAAGGGCTACCGCCATGACTTGTTCCAAGTCAGGGGTACCCATAGAGTAAGCAGCTAGGCAGGGACCATTCCCAAGGTTCAGTACAGTAGGGACAATAGGCGGGTCAGCAATGTCTTCCTCAATAGGAGGGCTGGTAATTTCAGGCAAGGTTGACTCCCAAATAGACAGAGGCAAAAAGACCTGAAAACATTGATGCAAAAGGGATAACCAAGGGGCTTACAGCCCCTGTAGTGAGCACCATTTTTTTGTGTTCTGGGGCGCGGCGCAGACACACAACAGGAAATCCTAACCTTATGATTGGATTTGTACTAAGTCTTGGTTAGATGACAGGGAAGGTAAATGTGTTTACCTTGCGGCCCTGGATGAATAATCTCTACTAGGTGTGGCTAGAGAGAGGCGCAGAAGTACAGAAGACACAAAGACAAAAATGTGAATAGAACTTTATTTTATTGGTAAAATAGGAAATGGATTATATAGTGGTTAGGAATACCACAAAACACTACCAGGACGGTAGGATCACTTGCCACAAGCATGAGTGGAGTGAGTGAGTTGTGCAGAGTCAGGAAACCAAACAATCATATTTCCTGATGCAGAAACCAGTTCATTTTGAGAGTCAAAAGCAAAAGCAAGAGATTTGTCTTTGAAATGGCCCACCAAAGGCAAAATCAAAACATGGTGAATGCCGTTATTCACAGCACTAGGCATCACTCTCCCCCACCCCAATAAACCCCCTGTCACTAAATTTTTTCTATTTATATTATCTTTTTTTTGAATTTCAATTGTTTGTTTTCTCTTTGTTTATAGTTGGTTTTATTCTTTATGTTCAGCTTATTTCTATAAAATCATATATTTACTATGCCATGTATCTAGATCCAGAACACAGTTATTTTTAGCACTTAAACACACCCCCTGTGAAAATATTAACAACAATTTGGTGATCAGCTAAATTTGAATTAGAAAATTATAGTGTTAACTGTTTTTAGATAAAGTTGTTACTGATCCAAATTCAAAACCTTAATGATAAACCTTAAGCCAATCAGGGGCCAAGTGATAAAGTGATTGTTGTGACATAAAGGAAATTTAATAATTCTTTGGTGCATGTTCACTAATTAATATGATTGGCTGTATGTTTTGCCATTGTGTGTCATTGCCGCTGTGGCAAGTTGTTGGTGGACTAGTGCTAACCCAGCAGCTGATTGGGCACTGGTCCATCAACAACTTTCTACAGCGGCAATGATACACAATGGCAAAACATAAAGCCAATCATATTAATTAGTGAACATGAACCAAAGAATTATTGAATTTCCTTTATGTCACAACAATCACTTTATCACTTGGCTCCTGATTGGCTTAAGGTTTATCATTAAGGTTTTGAATTTGGATCAGTAACAACTTTATCTAAAAACAGTTAATACTATAATTTTCTAATTCAAATTTAGCTGATCACCAAATTGTTGTTAATATTTTCACAAGAGGCTATGTCAAGCACCAAAAATAATATGGTAATCAAGGAAACAATGCCAACACAAAGCAAATGACACATATTGAGATGTGTGTAAAACATATACAAAATGGGTAAAAAGATGGTATAATGTAGTAAATGGGAAAACAAAAAGAAATAAACAAAGAGGCAATTATATCAAAATAATACAGAATTTATTGGGGCAAGAGCTATAAAAACATATGAAAAGGTTTGTGAAAAATCAATGAGAGAATTAGAGAAGATTTTGAAGAATTTTGACTCAGCAATTACTGAATTAAAGAGATTGACCGCAAGGTCAAAGCAAGGTTAAGTCTGCTGTCCTCACTGGGGAAAAAATTGATAAGGTGTCTGCAAAGGCACTAATGACAAAAATGCCAGTCACCCCTGAGAAGACCATCAAGCGTCTTCTCAACATCCAGAAGACAGTAGTCAAGGGCCTCCAGTTTAAGGCGTACAATCTTTCTGCGCTGTCTGTTTGAGTTGACAACCCAGAGATGTATGAACATCTCAAACCTGCCTAGCGTGCTAGAGCAGAAGATACTGAATTGCCAGTGCAATTGCTTGCGCCAAGAATGGCCAAGCCGGCCGAGGCTGCAGGCAAGGAAGAAACACAAGAAGGTAACATAAAAAACAAAATTAATAAAAATTTGCAAATACTTACCTGTTTTTTAGAGAACATAGACGGCAAACTCCGCCAAGTCCTGGTCCCCTTTGTCCTGGCCACATTCTACGCCAACTACGCCACTCATGTGGCCAAGCAGTTGTATTTGTCCCCCCTGTCTTGCAGGAGCTAGAGGACCACATCCACGGGTCCTTTCCTATGTCCAGGGAGGCATTGGCTGGGCTGACGCATAGCAAGGGGGCATCCAAGTGGGCAGTTACTGCCTACAAGGATGCCCAACTGGTCTGCCTGGACCTGGTTAACCTCAGTGGAGTTTACTGTGTAAACTCCATTGAGCTTGTTTGGGACGTCCTGGCAACACTCCCATTCAAGAATGTATCAGAGATGGGCTGGGCTCATGCAGCTGCTTGCTTCTGCTTCCCGTTGGAGCATACCCTATCTTATCTTTTGGACAACTTTGGGCGCGTGGTGGGGAAATTGGCTGTTGCAGACGCAACAGCTGTCAAGAAAACTAATATCTTCCTGGCAGACATTGGGCTAGCCTGGAGTGCAGATGAGACAGGGCTTTCCTTGGCAATGGATCTTACCTTTGCAAAGACCAGGCACAATAAGAAGATCAGTGCAGTCTATAATAAATTATGTGAGTCCACAGAAGCCTTTGCTGGGCAAAGGCTTCACTTGGTGGTTTACCTCGGGTATCTTTTCTTCTTTGGGATTAGCGCCAGCGTAGAGGATTTAGACAGGGTCCTTCTGGGAATTGACAAAGCCCGGCTTGCACTTGACAGGAAGAAGGTCCCTCCTGGATATGACTCAGTGGACCACGTGGTAAAAGATGCCCTGGTCCTGGCAGGGATTTACGGGTTTTGAAGCCCCGCCCAAAAAAGTTGCTCCTCAGTTTGCACCTAACCCTACTCCCCTTCACCAGCAGGTGTGAGTTTTTTAATAAGGGTGTATCCACCGTCCACAGAGTGGTGGTGGAGGTTGTGTGCCACCTCTATTGCGGGGTGGGTACATACCAAAGAACTCACTACAGGTGTTTGCAATAAACTATCTCTTCTAATAAATTCCATTAAAATTCATATTATTTTTATTATAATAAAAATTTCTAATTCTTATTTCAGCAAACCAGTTTTGCAAAATATATTGCGGAAACAGGTTTCATAAAAGCATAAAATAATACATTAATAAAGTAAATTCCAACTTGTACATTTTACATTTAGTTTTTATAAGACTATTTTATATTTATTTGACAAAAGTGGTATAAATCTATTTGAGTAATCCAGTATTGAGTGTTTGGGATTACCTCAGATGGTATAATAAAATAATATATAATAAAATAAATAAATTACTTACTTACATCTATTGATGGTCCTTCTGAATGTGATTGCAGGCATGGAAACATCTAAATATAAAATGATAATTAATAAATCTTGAATAGTAAATTAGAGAATATAAAAAATTGGACACACTAAGCCTTTAATTGATTGGCTGTTTGGCTAGGCACATGGGGATAAACAAATCAGCGTGGCCATAGAATTTGGCCACAGTCTCAGCTGAGAGGGTGTGAATCCCAGCCTGCAGCAAATTAAAGAGGTCCTTGGTGTCACAAGTGACAAACTCTAACTGACCATGATTACTGAAAAGCCTCAACTACAGGATTTGAACCCTGAGACTCTGCAGGCTGCCTGGCTGCCTGCAGATTTTTGGGCTCAAGCCAGAGAAGATCTTGACTTTGGAAATCCCCTTAAAGCTGGATGAATCAAAATCATCTACATCAACGACTCCCACACTAAAGGTTCCTGTTAACACTACCAATCAGCAGGCAGGCCCAGCCATAGAACCCAAAATAACTTGGGCCTCCACAGGAAAGGAAATAGAGAAACTTCCCAATAAATGTGGGCCACCCAGAAATAACCAACCCCACAACCCAACAAGGAAAGCAGAGTATTCCCAGTTCAAACCAGCCAATGATTTAACTCCCAAAATGAATGCCACCAAGGACTGGAATGATCAGGTAAAAAGTACCACCCGGGCCAGAGAAATTTGTAAAAGTTTTCTCATGACAGATGGACATACTTATACCCTGAACCACCAGGAAGATGTCAATTGCCATTCTTGCAATAAAGTGACATGAACCTTTGGTTCAACCAGGTTATTCCATATTTGATTTTATTTCTATTTCATCTACAGTCTACCTCTCACGGTTCTGCACCCCATACCCTACAACCCCAAGAAACCGCGGAACAACCACCTGAGTTTTACCGTCCACCAGGAGTCCTCTACGGCCCCGTACATTTCACTGAGTACCCTCCCAATCCTGCATATTTGGAGTTCACCCTAGAGGAAATCCTAATCTACAATCCAGAGGCAAGAACTAGAGAGACCAAAACTGTATACAGGGAAGGCTGCAAGATCACTATTCCTCCCCTGCTATTCCGCAACAAATACAACTACCTGCCCGCATATTTGGTCCCCATGACGCTGCCTCTCACCCTGCGGCCCAAACACCCACAAGAATCTGTTGCTGCCAATAAATCCACCTCCACTCAAATATTTGGGGTGATGTACATTACTCTTACTGGCTTGATAGATTCTATGGTACCCGCCAGCGGACCTTGGGCCCTCCTGGGCAAATTGTTATCTTATATTGTAAAGTTAGCTCCAATCTTGTGGTGGTCCCTCCCTGCCAGGCCCGCAGGCTGACCACCCGCAAGTTCTCAGGAACCCCCCACAGGCTGGATCCCTGACAATCAGTCCCAGTTGGATTCCTTTCTTGAAAACTTGCTTGAACCACCCAAAGACTTCCTCAATGGGATATAGGAAGGGCAAATAGGCTGGAAGGAAGAGAAGGCGCAAATTTGCTGTGGCCAATTGCTGGGGGCCCACAGCAATACTGGTGTCAATTGATGGAAATTCTTCAAGAATGTCAGCTACTTTGTGGAGACCAATGTTGTCTAACACAATGACATTGGTGAAGCCAGGGCTTGTGCGCCTCAGGTGCTTCTGGACCAATTGGGGAAATGATAGAAAGGTCCTGCTGTTATGTGAACCCAATATCATTTGGTAGATCTTGACCCCCTTTGGACCAAGGAGAGCCACCATCAAGTAAGCTGTGGCGCGGACTGCAGCACGCCAAGCCATCCTGTTATTGGAGCCTTTGGGGACATAGCCATATGCATTGTGTATAGACAAGGCAAATGCCAATTTGTCAATATAGTAAAATTTGACTGTCCCCTTGACTTCGAGAGCAGTGTACACCTCTGTGTAGTTTTTTTGGGTCTCAATGTTGGTTGGGCTGTTTCTATTATAGGGAGATACCCTGATCTTTTTCCAGGAAAAGTGCATTCCCTTCACCAGATGATAGTAAAAGAGAATTGAAGCTTCAACCCAAAAGTAGAGTTGACCATGGTCTGTATATTTGCCAGTTCAAGACGGCACTCCTGGGTTATCCACTGGTGGATTGCCCATTTGTGCTCCTTGATGAGCATGATAGAAACACACAAGGATTTCTCTGCAGCAAGGACACAGCCAGTATTGATGAATTTGTGGAAGGTCTTGCTAGCGTACTTAGGACCCACTCCAAAAATGGCTGCGGCCGCCTTGTAGTCATCAGATTTACACATTAGCTTGAGCAGGATGATGCATTTGATATCTGGGATGCGCTTCTGAGCGGGTTTAGTAGGCTCAGATAAACTGGGATCCTGATAGGTGACAGGCTTGCAAGGCATGGGCACCTTGTTATAGAAAGCTGCAACCTTTTTGAGCATTAACTGCCCCTCATTGGTTTGATAGAACTTGGGCTCCTTGTCATCTTCCTGATTGCCATCACTGACGTAGGGCTTGTAGCTAGTATCAAGTACAGGCTTCATCTTCTCCAGCATTACTGACGGGACCAACTCTTGCCGGTACACAACTTCAAACTCATACTAAGTAAGTTCTACCTCCTTGTTACTAAATTTCTTTGTAGTGGTGACCTTGGTTGGCTTCTGGGTCAGCTTGGGGATCCAAGAATTTATGCTCTGCACCCTAGCAGCTTGTGCTCCTTGAAATGGCTGTGTCAGTGCAGCGTCACTATAGAACTCTCCTCTCCCATCTCCTTCTTGAGTAGGCACTTGGGTTGCACTAACTCTATTATTTGACCTGCAGGGGCAACCACAACTGCAGCGCACAACAGGTGTATTGGTACTCTGGTGTTGTGTTCCTTCCATTTTAAAATTTAATAAAATATTAAATAAATTTCAATTAAGTTACTCCCTAATTTTAATTTTTGCTTTTATCTGAATATGGATATTTAATTAGAGTTTTTCCCACCCGATATCTCAATTATAGATTTTTTATTTCTTAATTAGTTGTTTTTGGTTTTACAACGTCCATTTTAGGATACTCAAAAAAAATCACCCATTTTCCTAGATTTTACTGCCAAATTTAAACACAATATTCTTAAAATTTATGTTTCAGATATTGTGTCTTATTTTAGATACCTTGGCATCATTAATGATTACAATCCATTGCACACATTGTGTGAGTGATTTTGTTTACGTAGTGAGTTGCTATTGTGTTTAGTTTTGGTTTGAGTTTTGACTCACCTTTCTTGGGTGTATTTTGTCACCAATTCACATAGTAAACATATGTACACCAAAAGTCAACTCACATCATTTTGTTTGTGAACCAATGTATTTTGGATTGTATTTTGAATGGTTTTGCTTTGCGTGTGAGCCCTTTGTTGCTGTGTTGACTCATTTTACCCATTAACACCAATAAACCCTGTTAACAGAGTGTATATTTTAACCTGAGAGTTGGATTTTGTTTAAATCTGAAATCCTTTTGTTTAAATCCGAGGTATTTTTGGTTGTTGCCATAGCTTTCAAAACTACTATGACAATAATTTAAAATAAAATGGACTAATCCCAAATACATGTTGATTAAAATAACTTTAAATTCCATAAATGCAGGATTGCCACCAACCAGTAGCCAAGTTTCATATCTGAAGTGCAGGTGAGTATTAAATCCAAACAATAACTAAAGTACTATAATTCCACAATAAGATCACAGCAACAAGCTAGGGTAAAAAGCCACATATAGCTCTTCAACTCTGGAAAAGGTGGATGGATTTTTCATTCTCGATAGCTGTTTTAAGGTACAGTGGTTTTATAATCTGCTGAGATAAAAAATTGTCTTGGTCTAAAAAAAAATAAAAAAATCAAGGGGTTTATATTAATTAAAATATATTTGGACCCACTTTGGTTCCACCTTTAGACTGAGATGATTTTGTTTATCTCAACAGGTTATAAAACCACTATATAAAAGGCTGATAAAATGTTAGCTATCTAAACAAGGTTCACCAAAATATTTTTTAGCCCAAACATTAACCCATAAATAATGATGCTAATCAGGGATGAACTGGTATAGATAAACCCCCAAACTGCCACAGATAATACTATTGTTGTAACTGTGCTGTTTTAGCAGAGTTACAAGGGGGAAAATATTTGGAAACTAGAAAATATTCTTTATTGAGAGATAAGTATTATAAAGTTATTGTGAATCATGGATAACAGGAACATGATTGTGTTGATTACTTGGTTAGATGGTGAAGGGGGTGGCTTGATCCTGATGTCAAAACAGCAGGCTTGACCCATCAAAAAGGTTCTGAGTAAGTGGGTTTGTGACCTGCAATCTTATTATCCAGTCACTCAAAGCCAGACTAGGAAGTCAACTTGAATTACCAAATCCATCAACATGAACAAATGATGATCCCTTACAGTGGATACCTCATTTTGGCGCTTGACTCATTACTAAGATCAAGCCACCCCCTTTTCCATCCAACCATGTGATCAACACAATCATGTTCCTGTTATCCACAATTTATAATGACTATATAATACCTGTCTCTCAATAAAGAATATTATCTAGTTTCTAAATATCTCCCCCTTGTAGCTCTGCTATAACAGCACAGTTACAACATTGGTAGCAGAAGTAGGTTTTCCATCCTACTTTATTCCCCAAAATTTTGCTTTTTGCCCATACTTGCCGCAACCAACAAATCCTCAATAAAATCATGTCTGGCCTCCCAGTGGACTGGACACTGTATACACCTGGCACTGAGATACCTGATGGGTTTGTTCTCTACCAGAACATGGTGATACCACTTCCTGCATTTAATGCCCTTTCCACCCAAGGGTTCAGGCACTCCACCATCCAAGGCCCCATCATTAATTTACCAAGTTTGACATTGTATTGGGTTTGGATTGGCTGAGAAAGAACAACCCCCATGTGGACTGGGTAACCTTGGTATTGACCATCAAACGCAAAGGCGTCAACCACAAGATATACCCTGACTCAGTGGACCAACTCCTACGCAACCATGTCTTTGTACGTATTACAGAAACCCTGGACAAAAAAGAAAACCTGAAGACCATTGACTGGGACTCCTGCTAGTATAAGATCATACACTTCAAATATCACCAGGACACCACTACGTCCCAGGATTGCAAAATTGTGGCTCGCCACCCAGAAATCTTCAAGGAAGCATTACCCAGGCTACACATGTGGAAAAACACATCCAAAATTACATTCAGCTCAAGGGAGCTGTACCCAAGGTACAACCCATCTATTGCCTGACCCCAAATGAAGATAACACCTTATGTGCCTACCTTAAGGAGGCCTTGGAGAAAGGACTTATCTGTCCCTCACAATCCCCCTTTGGAGCTGCCATCTTCTTTGTGGCCAAGAAGGATGGCACCCTGCGCCTGGTCACAAATTACCAAGCTCTAAATGAAGCTACCATCATAATTGTTACCCACTACCATCATTGACAACCTCTTTGATGCCCTGGGCGGCAACAGTGCCTATGTTGACAATAATTTCAACAGTGCCCATGTTGACAATAATAATATCAAAAGTGGCCATGTTGACACTTTGTTGACATGATCACTGTTGACTTTAAACTCTAAATCTCCTGTTTTTTGCTAGTTGTGCTAGCTTAATTATTTTTTTAAAGCGTTCAGGGGTGCAAAACCAGAAACCACAACAAAATTGTGGCCATCTCAACACAATTTAATATTAAACTTTATAAAAAACTCAATTTAACCAGATTTTTCCTTTAATTTTACTAATAAAAATTAGTTTACCTTTTATTTGTTTTCATGACGTAAAAGTGTCAATGTCAACACTTTTTAAGCATATCTTATTTTTAATAACAAAACTGAAACATCTACAGTAAAAAAATAAGTGCACATTTAAAAATATTTTTTATTGAATTATTATATTAAAAAAGATATTACACATACAGTAGATTGTTGAAAAGTTCATGTTATGTCAAGTTTATACTTCTGGGAAGTATAATAAACAAAATAAAGGGGAAGATTAAGAAGAGAATGATACTTTATTGGATATGAATATATGATATTTTATAGTATCACGACAAGCCACATGTTGTCCATATACGCCATGGAGATCATGGGGCTTATCTGAGTAATGTTCCTCTTGATTCATGAGGCTTAATCAAGTTGTGTTCCATTTAGGACCTGGATTGAGTGATCTCTGTCATAGATGGTTAACTGATAATGGTGCCACCAGTTTATTGCCTGGGTGGTGAACCACTTAGTGAGCTGCTTGGTGATTTACTCGGGGTGTTAATTCCCCAAGAGGGAGTAATTGAAGATGTTGCAACATCTCCCCCTGGGGTGTTGGAAGGCCAAGCCTTGGGAACCTTCTTGAGAGTATCTGGTATACAGGCTTGATATTGGTCCAGTTTGGCGTTAGGTACAGGAAGCCTTGAATTTCATTGAGCTGCTCTTGCCTTACACAAACGGAGTTGGTCATAGTACATACATTTCAGTTCAGTTTGAGCTTCAATCCCTTTGATGAGGTAGGTGCTATTGGGCTTCACCTCCATGACAATGCCTGGCACGTGTAACCCTGGGTCTAGTTTATGTTGGATGTGATTGACAACCCAGATCTTGTCTCCAACTTGGAACCTTTCTTGTTGCAATGGGATTGCTTCCCACTGAACCCTTTGTTGTTCCATTGCTTCTTGGTCCTTTCTGGCTTGTAGTACTTTTGGTTCATTGCTGTCTGGTATTTTCTTTGGAAGTGGCAGTTGTGGTCCTGTGGTTGTACTGACAAGTGAGGGTTTCTGACCATAGACAAGTTCATAAGGGCTTTTGCCTGTATTGTAGTTGACTTGTGTTCTGAAGACCATAAGGACGGTTTGTAGCATGTCAACCCAGGCTTTTGGATTGTTGGCAGACAACTTTCTGAGGGCTTCCACTAAAGAGCCATTTATTTGTTCTACGCATCCATTTGTTTGTGGGTGATATGGGCTGGCAGTGACGTGTTTTATTCCATTTTTGGCGAGGTAAATGTTGGTGTCAATAGCTTTGAGTTCAGTGCCTCCATCTGTGATTAAGAGGTTGGGCTTTCCAAACTTTGCTATGATCTCCTTGCCATTGAATTGTCTCACGTCATTGCCTTTGTGCTCCTTTGTGGCTTGTGCTACAGGCCATCTGGTTGCATAGTTGATGGCGGTGATGATGTACTTATTTCCTTTGCTTTCACCAGGCATAGGTCCCACAATATCCAACAACTATACCTTGAAGGGTTGTGTGATGGATACAGGTACTACTGACTTGGGTGGATCTTTGGTTTGTGTGTACTTCTCACAGACCTCACATTGTTCCAGTACCTCTCTGATATCATCTAGCATGTTGGGCCACCAGTAGCAAGTCTTGAGATATTCATGCAATTTTCTGCTACAGGCGTGTCCCAAGTCTCTGTGATAACAGAGGATTGTGTCAATCTTTTGCGTTGACAAGACGTAGGGTACAGTGTCACCATTTGGAAGGATTTGGTGAAGGGTACCATATACGTTTTTGAAAATATGTTTGTTCTTGAGGATTTTCTCTTGGATGTTCATTGGTGTGCCAGGTGGGAACCCTTCCTGGAGATTCCCCATGATTAACATGGGCCAGTTGGGGCTGCCATCAGTGCGGAGGATGTGTTTATTGTATAGCCTTGATAGGGCATCTACAGTAAGCATCTCTCTTCCTGGCTTGTATTCAATTTGCATGGGGTATCTCTGTATGAGGCTCATTTATTTGGCTTGTCTTCTTGACAGGTGTTGTTGTGCTTTGAAGAATATCAAAGACTTGTGGTTGGTGAGTACTTTGAACGTCTGGGCTCCTTCCAAATAGCACCGCCATTTCATGAGGCAGTGTATGATGGCAACCAATTCCTTATCATGTATAGGGTATCTTTGTTTGCCATCCAATAGCTTCCTTGATTTGTATGCTACTGGGAGGAAGACCTTTTGAGCCGTTTGGATACGGAGGACTCCTCCTATGGCATAATCAGAGGCGTTGGTTTCTAGATCATAGATACCCTCACGGTTTGGGTATTGCAGGATGGGGGCAATAACCATGCACTCTCAGTTGGCGGAAATGTTGGTCTCTTAAGGGTGTCCAGACAAACTTGGTTGTTTTCCCAGTGATGGCTGACAAGGGGGCTGTCAGAGCGCCCCAGTCAGGGATGAACCTGCATACATAGGCTACCATTCCAAGGAAGGTGCAGAGTTCACTCTTGTTCCTTGGGGCTGGCATCTCTGTTATAGCGTGTATTTTGTCTGGATCCGGCTTGATACCGTCCTTGCTGATGATATGGCTGAGGAATGGAAGTTCAGTTGAGAAGAACTTGCATTTGGATGGTTTGGCAACTAGTTGGTTTTTTTCCAGGGTACAGAGGTCTGTGCAGATGTCTTCCCAGTGTTGTTGTAGGTTGGGACTATAAATAATGATGTTGTCCAGATAGATGATCGCTCTTTTCCCAATGTGTTCCTTGAATACTTCATTCATGAAGGTTACAAAGGTACTGGGAGCGTTTTTCATGCCAAAATTGAGGACAACACATTCAAAGGATATGTATTTAGTTCAAAATGTGGTCTTTGGAATGTCTTCAGGTTTTACGCAAATTTGGTGGTAACCTGCTGTCAAATTGATTTTTGTGAAGATTTGGGACCCCCCAGGGCATCAAAAAGATCATCAATTAGGGGCAGGGGATACATGTTCTTTATTGTGACCTTGTTGAGGGCCCTGTAGTCTGTGACCAGGCAGAGGCTTCCATCTTTCTTTGCCACAAAGAAGACAGCGGCGCCAAAGGCTGATTTTGAGGGTCTGATGAGGCCTTTCTCGAGTGCTTTGTCAAGCTAGGCTTTCAGAGTGTTGTCTTCTTGTGGTGTGAGGCAGTAGATGGGTTGCGCTTTGGGCACGCTACCTTTTAGGTTGATCTCATGTTGAATACCCCAATCAGGGGGCAACCCAGCAGTGTTTCTTGGAATACAGAGGGAAATTCATTGACTAGCTGGTCTCTAATTGGGTTCTTTTTGTGTTGAATTTCTGTGTTTTTGAATTGGATGACTTCATATGAACATGTGCTCCAATTGATTTTGCTGATGTCAGCTTCTTTCTCCATTTTCATGATCTTTACAAATATGTGGTCCCTCATGAGAGTGTCAAGATGTGTCAGGTACACGTGATGGTGGACTTCCCCTTGCTGGATAGTGAGGGTGGCACTGTCCCAGTTGATGTGAGGCTTTGTCTTTTTCATCCAATATAATCCAATTATGATATTGTATTTGGGGATTGGAATAATGGGGCCGCTAATTGTTGTTTGGACGTCTCCAATTTGGGCCCAGAAAGGTTTTATCTTGTGGGTAACTGGTGTGCTGTGGTTGTCCGCAAGGATGACTTTCTTGATGTTACTTCAAATGGTAGGTAACTTTATGAGGTCTGAAAAACTCTTGTTAATGAGTGATTGATTGGCTCCAATGTTAAATAGTGCTGTGTCCTGGTATCTGCAAAAACAGAAAGGATAGGTAAGGAGTTTATTTCCAGATTGGACGGCAAACAGTAGAGGATTGATGGAGGGAACATGTATCATGGTGGTTGAGTCCACGTCCTGTTCTCTGTATGAGTCTTGTGAAGAGGGGGAGAGTGGCTTGCCTAAGCACCCCCTGAGTTTTTCCCTCCTTGTTGGTATCTTTGGTGCTGGCCTGGTTGGCTTATGCAATGTGATTCCCATTTTGAGGATGGGTACTGTTGGCTTGGTTGTTTTGCTTATTGGGGCGAGGCTCTCTCTTAGCTGCAGGGTTTTCATTGCGCTTGTTGGTGACGTGTAGATTGTCAGACTTCTGAGCTGCAGATTTTTCTTCTAGGAATACATCCTCAAGGTTCTTGCAGCAGGTCATGTCAAAAGACGTCTAATGTGTGTGGGAAGGCCATTGTAGAAGTCCAGGTGTAGTCCAGGTTCATCAAAGTTGATGGTGTTGGGTGCACGGTCATGTAGTCCTTCATATACTGTGATGAATTCTTTGATGGCTCCTATCATTTTGTTAGATTTGAAGTTCGGTCATAATCACCACATCCAAGTCCTTCATGGAGAACTTTTCAAGGAATGCAGCCTTGAACACTTCCCAGTTTTCCTTCTGGTCAGGATGTTGGGCTAGCCATTTGGTAAAAAAGTGTGAAGCAGTCCCTGTGACACAGAGGGCAATCTTGCTGACCCAGAGTCTTTTGGGGTACTCCACTTGTTTGAACTTGCTCTCAATGCTGTTGATCCAAAGAGAAGCGTTCTCACGGCGTAGTCCTGAAAAGGCGCCAATCTCAGCGGTACGTAAGCATTGAAACAGAATATTGGGTATCTCAGGTTGCGTAGGTGCTGTTGTGGTTGGCGTGGTAGGGAACAGTCTGCGGGTTTTGAGAGTATTGTACTGATTAATGGGTACAAGGAGATTATTGTAGATGACAAGTCCAGGGAGACATCTTGTCCTACTTTGTAATCTCTCCAACTGTTAGGGAGTGACATTGCTTGGGTTCTTTTCTTGGGAGGAGTTTTTCCTTTGAGTTGGGTAGGTATGGATAACCTACCTGTGCTACCACTGTTGAGTTTATACTTCTGGGAAGTATAATAAACAAAATAAAGGGGAAGATTAAGAAGAGAATGATACTTTATTGGATATGAATATATGATATTTTATAGTATCACGACAAGCCACATGTTGTCCATATACGCCATGGAGATCATGGGGCTTATCTGAGTAATGTTCCTCTTGATTCATGAGGCTTAATCAAGTTGTGTTCCATTTAGGACCTGGATTGAGTGATCTCTGTCATAGATGGTTAACTGATAATGGTGCCACCAGTTTATTGCCTGGGTGGTGAACCACTTAGTGAGCTGCTTGGTGATTTACTCGGGGTGTTAATTCCCCAAGAGGGAGTAATTGAAGATGTTGCAACATCTCCCCCTGGGGTGTTGGAAGGCCAAGCCTTGGGAACCTTCTTGAGAGTATCTGGTATACAGGCTTGATATTGGTCCAGTTTGGCGTTAGGTACAGGAAGCCTTGAATTTCATTGAGCTGCTCTTGCCTTACACAAACGGAGTTGGTCATAGTACATACATTTCAGTTCAGTTTGAGCTTCAATCCCTTTGATGAGGTAGGTGCTATTGGGCTTCACCTCCATGACAATGCCTGGCACGTGTAACCCTGGGTCTAGTTTATGTTGGATGTGATTGACAACCCAGATCTTGTCTCCAACTTGGAACCTTTCTTGTTGCAATGGGATTGCTTCCCACTGAACCCTTTGTTGTTCCATTGCTTCTTGGTCCTTTCTGGCTTGTAGTACTTTTGGTTCATTGCTGTCTGGTATTTTCTTTGGAAGTGGCAGTTGTGGTCCTGTGGTTGTACTGACAAGTGAGGGTTTCTGACCATAGACAAGTTCATAAGGGCTTTTGCCTGTATTGTAGTTGACTTGTGTTCTGAAGACCATAAGGACGGTTTGTAGCATGTCAACCCAGGCTTTTGGATTGTTGGCAGACAACTTTCTGAGGGCTTCCACTAAAGAGCCATTTATTTGTTCTACGCATCCATTTGTTTGTGGGTGATATGGGCTGGCAGTGACGTGTTTTATTCCATTTTTGGCGAGGTAAATGTTGGTGTCAATAGCTTTGAGTTCAGTGCCTCCATCTGTGATTAAGAGGTTGGGCTTTCCAAACTTTGCTATGATCTCCTTGCCATTGAATTGTCTCACGTCATTGCCTTTGTGCTCCTTTGTGGCTTGTGCTACAGGCCATCTGGTTGCATAGTTGATGGCGGTGATGATGTACTTATTTCCTTTGCTTTCACCAGGCATAGGTCCCACAATATCCAACAACTATACCTTGAAGGGTTGTGTGATGGATACAGGTACTACTGACTTGGGTGGATCTTTGGTTTGTGTGTACTTCTCACAGACCTCACATTGTTCCAGTACCTCTCTGATATCATCTAGCATGTTGGGCCACCAGTAGCAAGTCTTGAGATATTCATGCAATTTTCTGCTACAGGCGTGTCCCAAGTCTCTGTGATAACAGAGGATTGTGTCAATCTTTTGCGTTGACAAGACGTAGGGTACAGTGTCACCATTTGGAAGGATTTGGTGAAGGGTACCATATACGTTTTTGAAAATATGTTTGTTCTTGAGGATTTTCTCTTGGATGTTCATTGGTGTGCCAGGTGGGAACCCTTCCTGGAGATTCCCCATGATTAACATGGGCCAGTTGGGGCTGCCATCAGTGCGGAGGATGTGTTTATTGTATAGCCTTGATAGGGCATCTACAGTAAGCATCTCTCTTCCTGGCTTGTATTCAATTTGCATGGGGTATCTCTGTATGAGGCTCATTTATTTGGCTTGTCTTCTTGACAGGTGTTGTTGTGCTTTGAAGAATATCAAAGACTTGTGGTTGGTGAGTACTTTGAACGTCTGGGCTCCTTCCAAATAGCACCGCCATTTCATGAGGCAGTGTATGATGGCAACCAATTCCTTATCATGTATAGGGTATCTTTGTTTGCCATCCAATAGCTTCCTTGATTTGTATGCTACTGGGAGGAAGACCTTTTGAGCCGTTTGGATACGGAGGACTCCTCCTATGGCATAATCAGAGGCGTTGGTTTCTAGATCATAGATACCCTCACGGTTTGGGTATTGCAGGATGGGGGCAATAACCATGCACTCTCAGTTGGCGGAAATGTTGGTCTCTTAAGGGTGTCCAGACAAACTTGGTTGTTTTCCCAGTGATGGCTGACAAGGGGGCTGTCAGAGCGCCCCAGTCAGGGATGAACCTGCATACATAGGCTACCATTCCAAGGAAGGTGCAGAGTTCACTCTTGTTCCTTGGGGCTGGCATCTCTGTTATAGCGTGTATTTTGTCTGGATCCGGCTTGATACCGTCCTTGCTGATGATATGGCTGAGGAATGGAAGTTCAGTTGAGAAGAACTTGCATTTGGATGGTTTGGCAACTAGTTGGTTTTTTTCCAGGGTACAGAGGTCTGTGCAGATGTCTTCCCAGTGTTGTTGTAGGTTGGGACTATAAATAATGATGTTGTCCAGATAGATGATCGCTCTTTTCCCAATGTGTTCCTTGAATACTTCATTCATGAAGGTTACAAAGGTACTGGGAGCGTTTTTCATGCCAAAATTGAGGACAACACATTCAAAGGATATGTATTTAGTTCAAAATGTGGTCTTTGGAATGTCTTCAGGTTTTACGCAAATTTGGTGGTAACCTGCTGTCAAATTGATTTTTGTGAAGATTTGGGACCCCCCAGGGCATCAAAAAGATCATCAATTAGGGGCAGGGGATACATGTTCTTTATTGTGACCTTGTTGAGGGCCCTGTAGTCTGTGACCAGGCAGAGGCTTCCATCTTTCTTTGCCACAAAGAAGACAGCGGCGCCAAAGGCTGATTTTGAGGGTCTGATGAGGCCTTTCTCGAGTGCTTTGTCAAGCTAGGCTTTCAGAGTGTTGTCTTCTTGTGGTGTGAGGCAGTAGATGGGTTGCGCTTTGGGCACGCTACCTTTTAGGTTGATCTCATGTTGAATACCCCAATCAGGGGGCAACCCAGCAGTGTTTCTTGGAATACAGAGGGAAATTCATTGACTAGCTGGTCTCTAATTGGGTTCTTTTTGTGTTGAATTTCTGTGTTTTTGAATTGGATGACTTCATATGAACATGTGCTCCAATTGATTTTGCTGATGTCAGCTTCTTTCTCCATTTTCATGATCTTTACAAATATGTGGTCCCTCATGAGAGTGTCAAGATGTGTCAGGTACACGTGATGGTGGACTTCCCCTTGCTGGATAGTGAGGGTGGCACTGTCCCAGTTGATGTGAGGCTTTGTCTTTTTCATCCAATATAATCCAATTATGATATTGTATTTGGGGATTGGAATAATGGGGCCGCTAATTGTTGTTTGGACGTCTCCAATTTGGGCCCAGAAAGGTTTTATCTTGTGGGTAACTGGTGTGCTGTGGTTGTCCGCAAGGATGACTTTCTTGATGTTACTTCAAATGGTAGGTAACTTTATGAGGTCTGAAAAACTCTTGTTAATGAGTGATTGATTGGCTCCAATGTTAAATAGTGCTGTGTCCTGGTATCTGCAAAAACAGAAAGGATAGGTAAGGAGTTTATTTCCAGATTGGACGGCAAACAGTAGAGGATTGATGGAGGGAACATGTATCATGGTGGTTGAGTCCACGTCCTGTTCTCTGTATGAGTCTTGTGAAGAGGGGGAGAGTGGCTTGCCTAAGCACCCCCCTGAGTTTTTCCCTCCTTGTTGGTATCTTTGGTGCTGGCCTGGTTGGCTTATGCAATGTGATTCCCATTTTGAGGATGGGTACTGTTGGCTTGGTTGTTTTGCTTATTGGGGCGAGGCTCTCTCTTAGCTGCAGGGTTTTCATTGCGCTTGTTGGTGACGTGTAGATTGTCAGACTTCTGAGCTGCAGATTTTTCTTCTAGGAATACATCCTCAAGGTTCTTGCAGCAGGTCATGTCAAAAGACGTCTAATGTGTGTGGGAAGGCCATTGTAGAAGTCCAGGTGTAGTCCAGGTTCATCAAAGTTGATGGTGTTGGGTGCACGGTCATGTAGTCCTTCATATACTGTGATGAATTCTTTGATGGCTCCTATCATTTTGTTAGATTTGAAGTTCGGTCATAATCACCACATCCAAGTCCTTCATGGAGAACTTTTCAAGGAATGCAGCCTTGAACACTTCCCAGTTTTCCTTCTGGTCAGGATGTTGGGCTAGCCATTTGGTAAAAAAGTGTGAAGCAGTCCCTGTGACACAGAGGGCAATCTTGCTGACCCAGAGTCTTTTGGGGTACTCCACTTGTTTGAACTTGCTCTCAATGCTGTTGATCCAAAGAGAAGCGTTCTCACGGCGTAGTCCTGAAAAGGCGCCAATCTCAGCGGTACGTAAGCATTGAAACAGAATATTGGGTATCTCAGGTTGCGTAGGTGCTGTTGTGGTTGGCGTGGTAGGGAACAGTCTGCGGGTTTTGAGAGTATTGTACTGATTAATGGGTACAAGGAGATTATTGTAGATGACAAGTCCAGGGAGACATCTTGTCCTACTTTGTAATCTCTCCAACTGTTAGGGAGTGACATTGCTTGGGTTCTTTTCTTGGGAGGAGTTTTTCCTTTGAGTTGGGTAGGTATGGATAACCTACCTGTGCTACCACTGTTGAGTTTATACTTCTGGGAAGTATAATAAACAAAATAAAGGGGAAGATTAAGAAGAGAATGATACTTTATTGAATATGAATATAGCTTAATTTATAGTATCATGACAAGCCACATGTTGTCCATATACATCATGGAGGTCATGGGGTTTATCTGAGTAATGTTCCTCTTGAGTCACGAGGCTTAATCAAGTTGTGTTCCATTTAGGACCTGGATTGAGTGATCTCTGTCATAGATGGTTAACTGATAATGATGCCACCAGTTTATTGCCTGGGAAGTGAACCACTTGGTGAGCCAATTGATGATTTAATTGGGGCGTTAATTCCCCAAGAGGGAGTAATCAAAGATGTTGCAATAGTTATAAATATATATGTGGCACTTATTCTGTCTTTATTATATTAAGTGGATTGGTGGCTAACGGCAATCCAATAATTTAAGTGTGAGTTACTATGTAAGTTACTATAGAATTTATTATTAAAAATAATGTCAACACTCATAAATGATGTTTATTTGCTTGTGATCATCTGCCGGGTGGAGTTAAGCAAATTAGAGTGGCGCAATTAAGCTTAAATTAATATGTCCCCTCCTATAAAGGATGTTGTAAGTGATGTTGTCAACACTTTACCCTTTTCAATACTTGAATACAACTTTCTTAACAACTTCACATATACACAATGGTATAATATCATATTACCACTACCCAAATATAATTTTTAATAAAGAAATAAAGAGCTTTGATAATTTTTTAAGTTATTTTCATATTTTTTTATTTTTATATGTAAAAAAATACACAGAAAACAGTTAATTTTTGCTAGCCTGTGTAAATTTAATTAAGTGTACTATGTTTTTTCATAGTAAATTTTCAAAAAATTTCAACAGTAAGAAAGTTGTCAAAATTAATGTCTACAATTTTTGTTATTGACAGTGAGAATTCAGCTTTTTTTTACTAATTGTCACTCATAATGTTGACGCTTTTCAGTTCTCACATGAAACTTTATGTTTTACATAACAAAAACTTCTCATTTTTTGATATGTTGTATTTTTAACTTTTATCTTTCATATTCATTATTTTTTAAAATAAAAACTATATATAAATAGAATATTTTTGCATATTTCTCTTAACTTTTAACTTGTTATTTAAAACTTTAATAAAAGAAAAACTATACAAGTATTTTTTAACTTTTAATTGCCAAGAAAAAAATCAAAGATTTACTTTTTATATATTATGCTTTCTAAGTTTTTTATATACATTGCTTTATTCTAAACCCTTTTACTTATTATTTTAGGAAAAAAAACACCTCTAAGCAGCCCAAAGGAATCAAGCATCCTTCAAAGCCAACCAACTTCACCAAAAAAAGCCTGTCTCATCAAAGAAGGCCACTCTAAAACCATTTTCAAAGACCTCCCCTTAGCCCTCTCCTGAGAAGAGCCCTGCTCACTCCACTGGGGGATAGAAATATGATGGTTCAGTTACTGACCACAGTTTCTACATCTCAGCTTCAGACAAGGAGCCTACCAAGAAGCGGTGCCAAGCCAAGAAGTCCCCCCAAAGAATAAGCCTCCTGCACATGAGGAGCACCACAACAAGACCCCTTCTGCTTCCCCCCCACCACCAAAACCCCCCTTCAAGCTCATCATGGGATGATTCAAAGCCCTGCCCCAATTACTTCCCTGGATTCTGCCATGCTCCTGCTTGCCCCTGGGACCCTCTGTTGGCCCATAACATCTGCAATGTTGATGGAAAATTTAATGTTCCCTCTTTCTTTCCTAAGTATTTTCCTATTATGAGTGTAAAGGGTGGGCCAGCCATGGTGGCCAATGGTGATATTTTATCTTGTAACAACACCAACCAGGGCTTCAAGAGCTGGCACTATACCTGTGAGGACTGCTCCTGCCCAGTGCAGCTCAATACTGAGCGCTGGGACTTGGTACAGACCATCAAGGGTGAACACATTTGTGTGATGCTAAATACCACCATGGCCTGCCTCCTCAAGTTGTATCTTGTCTGGGTCATGCCCACTTCAAAAGATCTTTCTGCCACCCAGCTGGCTATGCTTGCTTTCAAGTACCTATCCCCAACCAACTTGAAGAGGGTGCCAACCAATACCCAGTTGGTCAAGTTTGTAAATGATAGGCGTCAAGCCTCCAATCCACTGGCCAAGAGCTCCACTACAATTGCAGGCCTGGTCCTCACAGATGCCCTCAAAAAACTGAGGATGGTGAGATGTTCCTGCTCCATGACAATGGGCAGGAAGTGGAGGATAGGATTATAGCCTACGCCACAACCCAAAACCTGGAGCAGTCTAATACTGCTACCATCTGGCTGTGCAACAGCACATTTGCAACCTGCCCAATCATCTTTAAGCAGCTTTGGGTCCTGCATGAGCAGTTTAATGACCAGGTTATCCCTCTTGTGTTTTTTCTACTTCCTGGTGCCAAGACTGAAGTCTATACCAGAGCCTTCAAGATTGTCCAGGATGCTTTGAGCTCCCTTCCCACTAACCAGCTCCCCTCCCACTCACACCACAAGGGCAAATCCCTCCACTGCTGAGAAGGATGAGTCAATCCTAGCCACTGAGCAGCTAGCCCATGCGCACTCACTTAGGGTAAGGGTATCCTAATGGACTTCAAGCAAGCTCAGTTCAGAGCCTTTGAGGCCACTTTCAATGGAGAAGTACTTGTCTGCTTCTTCCATTTTAGGCAGGCCCTCATCAAACACCTCAAGAGTGAGAAGGAGCTTTTTGAGAAGTATCTTAATGATGATAAGGGGAAGTGCCACTTTGCCATCACCCAGTTTGCTGCCTTGGCTTTTATGTGCCCGGAGAATACTGGGATTGGCTTTGAGGCCCTCCTGAAGGACGCTTATATCAAGAAGCAAAAGTCCAAGGAGCAGGACTACCAGGAGGACGTTCAGAAGGTGGTGAAGAAGAAGTACAAGGGGGCAGAGATCAAGAAGTACCTTGAGGACATTGCCACTGCTCTTGCTGGTGGCTTTAATTAGCATAATAAACCTTGCTTTGCTTTGCCTGTATATTTTTTACTTTTAAACTTTTAATTTTTTAATTTATTTATATTTTAATAATCTTTTTAGGTATAAATGGTAAGTTTCAGATACAGTTTCAATGTGGTTTTGTAAGAAATATCTTATATTTTGCTAATATATCTTTAAGGCATGAGATTTTTTCAGTTGTGCTTATATAAAATATAATATTAAAATTATAATTTTCTTATATTTTGTAGTTATTATGATATATAAAGTATCTTTATTTTTGGTTTATTGGAATTTTAATTTTTATGGGAATAAAAATAGTTTTATAATAAAGAGTGTAGTTTACATAGTAAACTGAAAAATATTTTCTTATATCTCCTTATTATTATTACTTATAGTAATTTTTATTGCATTTTTGAATTCTCTGGGGGCGTTTTAATATAATAAAGTATTTAAAAATATTTTTTAAATTAAAAATGTTCAGGGTAAAGTGTGCTGTTAATTAAAAAAGTGTCAACATCCAGGAAATAACATTAAGTAAAACTGAGTTGTCACTTTAATATAGTGTCAACATTAAAAGTGTCAACATGGCCACTGTTGACATTATTATTGTTAAAATGGGCGCAGTTGCCCCCTGGGCAGCGCCACAGTCTTCTACAAGATTGACCTAACCACAGGATACAACCAGATCTATATTAAAGAGGATTATATCCCCAAGACAGCCTTCCAGACAAAGTATGGCTCATACAAATGTGTGGTACTTAATTTTGGCATGACCAACACCCCCTCAACCTTTGTGATCTTCATGAACAAGGTGTTTGCCCTCACATAGGCAAACACACCTTGGTCTATCTGGACAACATTATTGTCTACAGTCCCTTGGTGGAGCAACACCACAAGGACCTTGAAGCAGTCTTTGCTACCCTGGCACAACACAAGCTGCTATCCAAACCCTCCAAATGCCAATTCTTCCTTGAACAACTACCCTTATGTGGACACATTGTCTCAAAAGATGGCATGAAACCCGACAGTCAGAAGATACAGGCCATCTGAAAAATGCCACCACCCAAGGACAAGTCAGAACTCCACACGTTCCTAGGAATGGTGTCCTATGTACCCCGCTTCATTCCTGACTGCCGCGTCTTGACAACACCTCTGTTGGACATAACTGGTGCCAAATCCAAGTTTATATGGACCCCCAATGCAACCTCTGTTTCAGACGTCTCAAGGAGAAACTCATAACAGAGCCTTTTCTACAGTACCCCAAACAAGATGGGGAATACCAGATAGAAACAGACGCCTCAGACGCATCCATTGGGGGAGTACTACAAATCAAAAACAATAATGGTGACTTCCTACCAGTAGCCTACAAATTGCAAAAATTGACAGACAGCAAGTGCCAATACCCTATCCACAACAAGGAGTTGTTGGCCATTTTACACTGCCTAGTCAAATGGCATTATTATCTAGAGTCACAGGAGGAATTCACAGCATTGACTGACCACAAGTCGCTCATATATTTAAAAAATTAAGCAAATCTGTCTTGTTGCCAAGCAAGCTGGATGGAACTCTTTGAGAGATTCAATATACTCATATAGTACAAACCTGGTCCAGAACTTGCCATGGCAGACACACTCTTGCGCCTGTACGTCCAAACTACAAGAGGGAAAAATGGGCTTGACCCAGACTGGCCTCTCCTGTTACTTTGAACAAAGTATGAAGGTTTTCCCCCTGGCACCACGGATGTGACAAAGGAAACAGTTATTAAGAATGAACACCTATTTGCAGACGTGTACAGGACCTTACATCAAAAAATGTCCAACAGGATCACCATCCCATATGTTCCCACCCACCAGCAAGTGGACATCATCCTCTGTTACCATAAGCAACTAGGGCACACAAAAAGTTACAACCTCTACAAATTCCTTAAACATAAGGCATGGTGGTCAGCCCTGTATTGGGATGTCCAAGAAGTCTTAGAACAATGCAAGATATTCAAAAAGTTTTCAAGAAGCGAGATACCACCTAAGTCAGTACTGCCTATCTTCACGCAAATACCCTTCAAAGTATGGGCTCTCAACATTGTAGGCCCATGCCAGGAAAACACAATGAAAAGAAAAATATCATTATGGTGTAAACCAAGAGGATTAATCCTGGTAATTTGGTTTAGTTAGCAAAGCACTTGGAAGAGTATTTTTGAGGAAATGATTTACTGATAGTTGAGTATTTGTTGAATCTCAACTTATATACTATCTGTGTGATTTAGGAAATATGCCATAATTGTAAGGAAGAAAAGGAGTGAAATTGGGAATTGATTGGAACCGCTTATTTGCTTAAAGAGGTATAATAAGTGTAAATCCAATGATATCATAACAACAGCCATAGATTTGCCACCTGCTGGCCAGTGGCTCAAGCAGTGAAAACACACACCGGTAATGATATACATTGATTCATAGGAAAGTAAATCATAAGCAAGTTTGGAAAGCCAGAACTCCTGATAACCAATTAAGGCAAGGAATTGACCTCTGAAGATAACAATGTATACCTCACAAAGAACGGGGTCAAGCACACAGTAACATCACCCTATCACCCTCAGGCCAATGGACGTATGAAACAACTAAATGGCAGCCTTGTGCAAGCCTTAGCCAAACTCACTGCCAGGAGACCTGAGGACTGGTATAGACAATTATCAACTGCGCTACTTGTATGCAGAACTTGTGTGAACAGATCCAACGGGAAAAGCCTGTTTGAATTGGTATACAGCACACAGCCCAATATCATCCAGGCATTATCAGGACCCAGACTGGAAATCCCAAGCCAGGTCCCCCTTGTTCATATCCCAAGGTCTTAGCGGCCAACAGTAATCAAACAGAGAAAGATAACAAGTGTCAAGAGAAGACATTTGTCCCCATCCAGAATAGACATGTGTTGCAACCGAGTTTCTAGGCTTGCCTGCTAACATATCTTACAATACACAGGGGGCACTCAATGAGTTGCCCCTTGACGTATCTAACGTTATGGATTAATCTGATGGCAATGTCAAATGGCAGGTACTTCATCCTAATTAGGAGTGTTGCCAATTTGACCTGCTGATCTCTGCACAAGTTATTCCTTGGCTCCAAACCTTACATGGAACTTCCCACTATGTCACCCCCTTGTGGCTTTCCCCATATGGTATATTAATCACAATATTCTACAATAAACAATACCTTATTCTTATTATTCTGTCCTTTCCTATTGGACTGTTGTCTTCCCCAATCCCAAGTACTGAACCCTCATTGGTTCAGTTGCAACAGTGGTAGCAGAAGTAGGTTTACGACCTATTTTAAAAACAAACCTCCTTCAAGAAAGGACGGAGTACAGGCCGCATGGCTACTCCACAACAAGAGACATTCCTTTCAATCCCCAAGGGGGACATTCCCAAAGTTTATGTCATCTATCAAGATCAGCTAGTTCTTACCAGTGTATACAATTGGCTTTGCCTTGGGCAGCGTGATGCTAGCATCACCCTGCCACAGTCAGACCTGTCTCAACATATGCTCAACCTCCAACTAGAGTCCTTCACTGGCAGTGTCAAAGGGGCTGACATTGTCAGTTGGCTTCAGTCCACCAAAACACGCCTTCATATCTGTCAGGTCCCAGAGTCCATGTGGGTTGCCACTGCATCTGGTCACCTTACAGGGCCTGCCGCTGTGTGGTTCATCAACTGGGCCAGCCAGGAGTTTGACGTCACCTGGGCAACATTTTGAGACACCGCCAAATTCCGATATAGTGAAACTTTCTCTTGATTGTCTTGGGGACTCCTCTCTTAGCCATCAAGCAGACCGGTTCCGTCCCTGAGTATCTTGCCGCTTGGCAACAAGCCCTTGCTGCTGCCCCCAAAGCCGTGACCAATGGGAACACCATGTTGCTCACTCTCATTGTTATTGGGTTAAAACCCAATATTTGCAATTGGGTCCCCGTCAGTTGCTGCACCTCTATCAATGACTGTTATAAAGCCATTGTAGAGGCCAATAACCAGGCTTCAATGGGCTTCTGCCGCACCAAAAATGCTCCACCCCAACCACGTCCTGCACCTAACAATGGCCAAGGTCAAGTGGGCCGCCGTCAACCTTGTCAACAAGAAAGTGCAGTTAAATGCCCCCGCAAGGGGGAGCTCCAGCTAGAGCTAATTGAGGACCAGGGAAAAGCCTGGGGGTTGTAACAACAAGAGGCCTTAAAACCCTGACTGACCCGCCCTCTCATCCCTTGCTTGCAAAGAACTCCCGCAACTACAATCTTCACAAGGTCAAAACCCTAGACGTCTTTCAGATCCATAGCAATGACCCTTGTTGCAAGCCGCTCATTCCGCAAATAAAGTAACATGTTTGTCCTATCCCTTCTGTTTCCATGGGAACGCCCACAAGTTACTGGTAGATACCAGGGCTGATCACACCATGGTAGATCAGGCATTTGCTGACTTCCAACAATTAGATCAAGTACCCAGCAGATTCAAAGCGGTATGTGTAGCTGACTCCTGCAGAGTGGCCATCACCCATGAGACGGTACCCTTCTCCATAAGAATGGGGAACATCCAGGTTAAACTCTCTGGGCCAATCATGGCAGGCCTCAGCCATGACGTAATTGCTGGCCTTGACTGGCTCCGGCATAACTGTCCCTACATCAACTGGGATACCTCTGTCATCACCCTCAATAGGAATGGGGTGGGGTTCCAGATCTACCCTGTGGAAATGTACAAGCTACTACATGACACTGTGTTTGTCAGGATAACAGAGACAGGCTCATACAATTTCAAGGGGGAGAAATTAGACTTTAACCAATGTTCAGTCAAAGTTATCTGTGCAGAATTACCTGCAGCCTCTCCCTTTTCATCATCACCACCACCAGCGCTAGCTGCACTCCTCAAGGAGTACAAGGATGTATTCAGTGAAACACTCAAACAACTACCTCCTCCCCAGGAGATCCAGCACGCTGTACAACTTCAAGGATTGTTACCTTAAGCACTACCATTATACCGTCTCACGCCAAAGGAAGATGAAACCCTCCGCCAGCACCTTGTGGACGCGCTTGATAAGGGCTTTATTTGCCCCTTGCTATCTCCATACAGGGCGGCTGTCTTCTTTGTAGCTAATAAGGATGGGTCTCTTTCCCTGGTCACAGACTACTGCGCCTTAAATGAGGTGACAGTTAAAAATAAGTACCCCCTGCAGCTGATTGACAACCTGTTTGATACACTCACAGGCCTGAAGGTCTTTAGCAAGATTGATCTCACTGCAGGGTAAAACCAGGTCCGCATTGCACCAGGGGATGAGGCAAAAACTGCCTTCTGCACACGCTACGGGTTGTTTGAGTGTTGTGTCATGAACTTTGGAATGACCAACACTCCCTCCACCTTTGCCATGTTGATGAACAAAGCCTTTGAGGAACTGATTGAAAAGTGTGTGGTTGTGTACCTTGACAACATTATTGTCTTCAGTCAAGATCAAACCACACATCTCCAACACCTCTGCGCTGTCCTTGACACCCTTTGGAAAAATCAGCTAAAAGCTAAACCCTCCAAATGTGAGTTCCTCAAGCCAGAGTTACTATTCCTTGTTCACACTATCTCTGCCCAAGGGATAAAGCTCAACCCTGCCAAAATCAAGGCAATCACTAGCATGCCGCCCCCCACTGATGAGGGCCAAGTGCAAACATTCTTGGGCATGGTTGCCTATGTATACAAGTTCATCCCCCATTGCAGAGAACTAATTGCACCTCTCACTGAGCTCCTCAATACCAAACAGCGCTTCCATTGGACCCCCGCCAGAGATCAAGCCTTCAAGACGTTGAAGCAAAAACTCACAACTGCACCAGTACTGCAGTTTCCTAACCAAAATTGACAGTACAAACTTGAGACTGACACCTCTGACAGGGCCATAGGAGGCGTGCTAAGGGTAGAAACTGACAATGGCGTCTTCCTCCCTGTAGCATATGAGTCCAGGAAGCTCACTGACTTGGAACAACGTTACCCCATCCATGATAAGGAGATGGCAGCCATTGTACACTGCGTTGAGAAGTGGTGCTGTTACTTGGAAGGTGCGACCTTCCCACCCCGCATTCTGACGGACCATAAGTCACTCCAGTACTTCAACACACAGCCCCACTTGACACGCTGCCAAGCAGGTTGGGTCAAGTGTCTATCCCCTTACCAGTTGCGCATTGAGTACAAGCCTAAGAAGGAACTTGTTACAGCTGACGCCCTCTCACAACTCTACGTAGCGTCCATCACTGGGGACAACGGTTTGGACCCAGACTAACCCATGCTCTACCTGCGCCCTGAGGCAACCCGCTACAAGGGCCTTAACTCGGTCACCATCTCCAAGCTTAAGGACAACAAAAGTCAGTTCACCATCAATGCTGGAAACGTCTGCCGCCATACAGAAACAGGTGAGAAGACGCCTTACATTCCCACCACACAACGAGGGGACATCATCTTGCACTACCACTAAACCTTGGGTCACATCAGAGGGTGTAACCTCTTTGAGATCATGAAACATAAGGTTTGGTAGCCGCGCATGCAGCAAGACATCTTGGACTTCCTCAAGATGTGTGTGTTTTGTGAGAAGAATACGGCCAAACCTGCGCCTCCCAAGTCTGTCCTACCCATAAAGGCTATGGAACCCTTTGAGCAGTGGGCTCTCAACATTGTGGGACTGCTCCCCAAAGACAGACTGGGCAAGAAGTATATTACCACTGCTATTGACTACTTCACCTGTTGGCCAGTGGCGTGGGCAACAATCAACTACACTGCCACCACCATTACCCGCTTTATTGGCAAAGAGATTGTGGCTTGCTTTGGGCGGCCCAAGCATCTCATCACATATGGCAAACCTGAACTTGTTGGACACGTTGTGAAGGCATACTGCTTCAAGAACGCGCTCCAGCATATAGTCACAACCCCCTACCATCTGCAAGCCAATAGTCGTGTGGAACAGTTAAACGGCTCCCTGTTTCAACTGATTGCCAAGCTCTCACAAGAGCACCCTAACACTGCGTGGACTGAACATCTTCCCACCGCCCTACTGATCCTGCAAGCAAGAATCAACAGGGCACTGGGTTCAGCCCTAGCACCCTGGCCTTTGGAACACCTGACAGTCTGACCGGGGTTGAACAGGGGAAACTACGGTCCAAGGTTCCCAACAAGCCCCCTCTAGTGATAACGCCCTCTCTAGACCAATGGCGTGCCAAAGCCCAGGAGATTGAACACAGGCAGATTGCAGGAGGTACAAAACACCTCAAAGCTAGATACGCCATAGGTGACCCCGTCTATACCCTCAATCCCAATTCTTCCAAATTAGACCCCAACCACCTAGGGCCTTTCAAGGTAGCTGCAGTCTATGATAACCACACCTACCAACTTGAGGATGCCCAAGGAAATACCAAGAAGCTTCACCATGACCGCTTGCGCCCCTGCCGCACCATCCCCACACAAAGATTGTTTGTGCGGACCTTCCCAGACCTTCCGCAGACTCCAGTCCTGGTGTCTGACAACAAGCATGGAGAAAGGGGGGTGTTGCAACCAAGTTTCCAGCCTTGCCTGCTAACGTATCTTACAATACACAGGGGCGCTTGATGAGTCGCCCCTTGACATATCTAACGTTATGGATTAATCTGATGGCATTGTCAAATGGCGGGTACTTCATCCTAATTAGGAGTGTTGCCAATTCAACCTGCTGATCCCTGCACAAGTTATTCCTTGGCTTCAAACCTTACATGGAACTTCCCACTATGCCATCCCCTTGAGGCATCCCCCATATAGTATATTAATCCCAATATTCTACAATAAATGATACCTTAATCTTATTATTCTGTCCTTTCCATTGGACTGTTGTCTTCCCCGATTCCAAATACTGAATCCTCATTGGTTCAGTTGCAACAAAAGTCTCATTATAAATACATATATAATTTCTAGTTTTAACATACGTGTCTTGGCTTAAGTGGACTTCCAGAAATAAGCTATAGTTTATCCAGTGAGTTTAAAATAACAGTAAGTATCTAAATAATACAAAGAACACTATGAAAATTGGAATATGTCTTTGTTCAATGCTTATCTTATTATATATTTAATAAAAACATTAATATAAAAATATAAGAAATGGTTATTTTTAGAATACTGTGTATTTTATAAGAAATTTATGGATTTTTATTTAAGGTTGACATCTAGATATTACTTACTGTAGTCAACCTTAATGTAAAAGTACAAAGAAGCTTACATTTTTATAGTAATTATATTGGTTTTTTGGCTTAAAATTCTGCCTTTGTTTAAATGGTGTTGACATTATGACTGTTCCTTTTTAATTTTGCAATTCTGACTTAATAATTCACTATGAAAAATTAGCTTAGTTTTGGAAATGTCTGATTCCAGCGGATAAATACTAAAAATAATGTTGACTTACTGAATGTTGACAATTTGTTGACATTCAGTAAGTCAACCTGCAAAATGAGTTAATTCTGGCGGTTGCCCCTGTATAATATTGAATGCTATTAGGAACATCTCCTCTGAGGCTTCAGAAAGAAGAAAATAGGCAAAGGGGAGGACTTTATCATCAATCTGAGCATGCATTACCCACATCTGATAGAATAATTTAGGACATGTCACAATTGTTTGATCACAGAGCCAAGTCTCAATGACACACAGTTGTTCTAGGTTATTATAGGTGGCATAACATATGGTTCTTTCTTTTTCACCAAGCCCATCATTGTGAAGAAGGAACTGTTCATTGTCTTGGGTCATCTGTAACTCAGGAGTAAGAAACAGGTCTTTTAATTGGGTCACACTTTTTCCAATTGGGTTTAGCTCTTGATGTCTATCACAGATATAATTAACAAGTTGTTCATGGTCAGGGACAAATTTAAGATTCTCTTTGCTCAAGTATTTGGTGGCCTTTATTGCCTGATGAGCTTCTTTAATGTCTTTTGATACTGGGATCATTTGAAATAGGTATTAATTTAGTAGCTTCTCAATCAAAGTGGTGGTAGGTATGCATGTATGTTCCCCCTTTTCTAAGGTAACTTTATCCCAACTTTGGATGTTTAGGAGTGCATGGCAGCTTCTTTCTTCACATGTGAAATGTTTACTCTTGCTTTCTTGCTTCTGATTATTACACTTAAACACATAGCCATCACTGACCATGCTTTGGCCACCTTTGACTGATATTAATGGAAAGAATTTTAGGAATCTCTTTAGTATTTTGAAGGAGCCCTTAATATTGAAAATATTGTGGGATTTTAGTACATCCAATGGCCCAGGAGGGGTGTGTTGAAAACCATGAAAATACTCATGTTGCTCATCATCTTCATGTTCACCAGGAGTGGGCTCAGGAGAGGACTTGAAGCTTGCCTTTCTTTTCTTCTTGTTGATATGATCTTCATCTTCCTCAGACTCATATCAGCTATGGGAGGTGAAACCATTATCAGAGTCCTTCTCAGAAGCCAAAGGTTTGGGGGTTTTCTTTTCTGTTCATATTTTTTAAGCTATTTCTTAAGCACTTTTTTTGTAGAAAAAGAAGCCTTAGTCTTAACAGTGTCCTTGGCAGTTTTTATTGGGCTTTTTCTTATTGGGCTGGGGTTTCTTTGATTTATCCTATAAAGAAAAAGGGGTTAGAGAAACAACTGTGAGTAAATTAAAGAAAAATGAAAATTAAAGCTGAAAATATAGCAAGTTGTGGAGAATTATTATATAGACTATGTAAAAAAACCTTCAATATTATTAAGATATGCAGTATTGAGGCTTTTTGTTAAGAAAAAGCTGGACAAAATTACATTTCAAATTTTAGTGCTGACATTCTAAGTGTTGCCATGTATTAAAATTTTGATTCTATACAGTTGGCCTAAAATATTGTTTTAATTCTGACAGTTAACTTGTAGACAGTCAGTGTTATTAGGTTAAATCACAATTTTTTAAAAAAACATATAAATCTTAATTAAATTAAGATCAGTTTCAAAATCTAGACTGAAATTATGCTATTTGGTGTTTGGGCTATAATAAAGTTATATTCAAATAACTTTTAAAACTAAGTACTACATGTTGTAATAAGTAGTTTTATTATTACTATGTGAAGTTTTGGGTTTCTAAGATTACCATCCTGTAAGTTGAAATTGTTAAGGCGCATCTTTTGCTTATTAGATTAGTGAAGGTAACAACTTTGCCAGAGTCAGCCTTCTTTTTTAGTGGAGCTACTATGAAATCTCGCTTAAATTATATAATTGCATTTGCTGAACTTAATCCCCTTGTCCCATTTTTGCTTTCATGACGGGTTTCCTTTGTGTCAACTTAAAATGACACTATATAAATCCTTGTTTTAACCTATATGATCTAGCTTAATACAATGTTTAAGGGTTAACCAGGGCAACCGCCAGAATTAACTCAATCTGCAAGTCAGCTTACTGAATGTCAACAATTTGTTGACATTCAGTAAGTCAACATTATTTTAGTATTTATCTGCCAGAATGGGCATTTCCAAAACTAAGCTAATTTTTCATAGTGAATTATTAAGTCAGAGTTGCAAAATTAAAATGGAACAGGCATAATGTCAACACCATTTAAACAAAGGCTTACTGTAAATTCAGAGCCTGAACGTAAAAATGCGGGATTGTCAAATCCTTGGTCCAAGTTTTGAATCACTTTTGTGGGCAACTCAGCTGAGTGAAAAATAAAATGTTTAATAAAATTAACCATTTAATTTGACTTTTTTGGTTTATTTAAATTGGCAAATTTTGAATCCCTCAAGCAGATAACTCAACTAACAAAAGACAAAACTCAGCAAACAAATGTGGGATACATGAATCAGAAATGCGGGATTCTAATGTACAATTTGAGATTTCCTGTATGTCTAACAGATCATAGACAATATGTAAAAATTAGTAAATCTGAAATTGCGGGATTGTCAAATCCAAGAACCAAATTTCAAATAAAAAATGAGGTGAATTTGAAATAACTATAATTTATGGGTGTCTCAAAAAGGATGTCAAAGGATCTAGAGTGGATCTGTGCTGATTCTTTTAGGAAGCACAGGCATTCTCAAAAATCACCTATTCCAGTTTAGGACGGTTAAAATTTAGATCATAATATTCACCAACTTACCATATTTAATAATAAAATTGACTAAAATATACACACCTCTTTTTGAGTTTAGTTTTTTTATAAAAGTTTACTATATCTTCTTCCAACACCAACCAAGTCAACAAGCTGTTCCCTGGCCTTGACAAAATCATGCAGGGCTACACTGGGTCTCTTAACGGTGAAGCCTCTGTCTATGGCCACTCCCAACCCGCAGGCCCCTCTGCAAGCACCACCCAGGAGTGTGTTATTCCTCCTGCAACTTCCAGCATGGCCCTGTTTGCTCATCACGCACAGGCAGCTGCCAACCAAAAATCCTGTACCAACAATGGCATCCAGAACCAGCCATTTGAGCCATGGGGTCACCCAGAGAGCCCAAAATCCCAAAACAGCCAATCAGATGGCATTGAAAAATTCCCAAGATGGACACATTCCTCCCCTAGCCAATCAGCCTGCAAGACACATAAGAAAATTGATCACTCTGGAGATTGATCTCAAAATGGTTGAAAAGCAAGGGATGCTTATGTCCCTTGGGGAAATTGCAGCCGTAATAGGGTTTGCAAACTTTCATTGTGGCTGCAACCTTGTGAGCCCACACCAACTGTGGCCCCCTACCAAGAAGACTCTGACTGGTGCCCATTCTTTGACTGAAGGCAAAAAAGCCCACCCCCTCATGATGGTTATTATGGAGAGTGACCTGTGGATTCCCCTGTTCCAGGTCCGTCTCCAACTGGGACTCCACAGAATTTTCACCAATAAAAGAACAGTGAATTTGTAGATGCACATAGTTGTAGTTGCTGCCAGACTCTTATCCAATCAGGTTCTTGGTGGTCCCAGTTTGGTGGATACCAACCCCTAAAATTCAACCATCATCAATTTTATCAAAGGAAGGGCAATGAGAGCCCGTAATGATGTTGTTTTTTGTCATATGCCAAGATTTTGGCAAGTATTCAAGACTTTGGGGGAAAGCAAATCCAATCTGACATATATAAGCATGGGCCAATCCTGTATCAATTTTTTGGGGTTTTGTTGGAAGTTTCCCCATTGGGTGTCAATCATTACTCTGTGTTGTCAAACACAGCAGATGGGTATGCCTACCAGACGGAGCTCCAGGTCATGCTGGAGGAGTGGGCTACCCAAAACGCCGCATACACAGTTGTACTGAGTGCCAAGATGGAGCAGCGGGAATGAGCAACCCAAGAAATCAGGGCTGCGGGGCATACATGTTTTTCCTACCCCAACAACTACACTGACATGCACCTTTTAGATGTATGTCTCATCAATTTGGGTACACAGTTCATTGTAGGCAGCAGGCTTTAAGCGCCTGAGAGTGGAACCAAAATTTTAAAGGGTTATGAGCTTTTCCTGTCCATATTTGTCCAGGAATTATCTGATCTAATCATCTTCTATGCAAGTGATAGTGATAAGTCTAGAAAGAACTCCTGCCTCCCCCCACACCAATCCATTTGTTTCATCAAGCCTGCATATGTGACAGAAGACAAATTTGAGCAATTGAAGCAATCAGCTCTTGCTGCCTCTTACCATTCAAAAAACCCTGTCTCTCCAGCCCCCCCATCAAGATCAAGCCACCCGCCTTCCAACCCTGACTCCCAAGCAACCACCCATTCCCTCACCACTATCTCTGATGCCGTCCCTTTCACAGGTGCAGATGAAGGCAATGTTCATTCTGCCCATTCCCTCCCCTTCTTGTCCTTTGATCAGTAAAATAAATTTTTTCTTTGTGACAACTTATTGAAGTCAATATTAAATCTTCTAATTCATAATTAGTAATATTTCCTTTTTACATTATCAACATTTCCCATAATTAATACAATGATGTACATTTTATGAATAACATAAATTATTAGCATACATAATTTTTGTTATAAATAATAAATTAAGAAATGCAAATGTAAATATTGCATTAGAATATTGCAATTAGACAACAACTCCTGATATTTTGATATTTTTTGCATACCTCAATGCATTTTGTTAAATAAAATTCATTATAGATGAGGTGCTTTTTAATTGTAATTTATTTAAATGGACTGTGTTTATTTTAGAGAACCATTAACGCTCAGTACAAATATTGATACATAGTGCATTTTACAGCCTGTATATTTAACTAATAGTAACAATTCTGTAAACTTTTTAGTTGGATTTTGTGAGTAATAATAATGTAATGGGCTAATAAATTACTGTTTATTGTCATTAATTGGCTGATTTTCTTTGCTATGGCAATTGTGCATTTTCTGATATTTACGCACTGGTTTCCAATTGATTGGAATCACATCCCATTGCACAGGCAATAGGAAATCAAGTTGCCACCCTGAGGGCATCTGGTCTTGGGGTGGCAAATTGATTTACTATTGCCTGTGCAATTGGATGTGATTCCAACTAATTGGAAACCAGTGCATAAATATCAAAAAATGCACTTTCTCCACAGCAAAGAAAAGCAGCCAATTAATGGCAATAAACAGTAATTTATTAGCCCATTATATTATTATTACTTACAAAATCCAACTAGAAAGTTTACAGAATTTTTACTAATAGGTAAATATACAGGCTGTAAAATGCACTATGTATCAATATTTGTACTAAGCGTTAATAGCTCTCTAAAATAAACACAGTTTATTTAAATAAGTTACAATTAAAAATGCCTTGTTTATAATGAATTTTATTAAACAAAATTCATTGAGTCATGCACATAATATCAAGATATCAAGAGTTGTTGTCTAATTGCAATATTCTAATGCAATATTTACATTTATAGGTCTTTAATTTATTATTGATGATGAAAAATATTCATATGTTGAAGGTAGTACTATAAAAACCAGTTTTTTGATGTAATTTAAACAAAATGTCAAATATATACAGCCTTATCAACAAATTAGAGACAGCCCTCTATAAGGTTGTTGAGCTTGAACATAGCATAAGGGAAATTGTGGTAAATCAACTGTGAATGAGGGAAGGGCCTTGGTCCAGCAAAATAAAACCACAAAAAATAGCCTGGGAACAATAGTCAATAAAGAACACAAGGAAATAGTTTTAAATCTTCAAACTGAAATACTCAAACAGTTTGATTTCAAAAGTGAAAGTTACAAATTGTGGGAATTTGTGAAAACCAACAGAAAGAATACTCAAAAAATCAAATTGATTGAAGGAAATAAAGCTCAAAGGAAATTAACACAAATGAAGAGGAAACCTATCAAATGGAAACAGATGAAAATGAAGCACAATCAAGAAGCAGAAGCGCCTCAAGAAATAATGAAAATTCAACTAATGAAAATCAAGAGGAAGAACAAATAGCACAGAAAATAAGGAAGATCAAGCCCAGAAAAACAAATAAAGAGCAGCCAACTCTAATGAAGTTTGCTGAAGGGGCGCCTGTGGCTGAGGGGCTGCAGGGGAAAAATCAGTGAGTATTTTTTGATTTATTATATTTTCTTTAGTTATAACTAGGAATGGGGACAAGGTCACGGAAGTGGCGGCTTTCACGCTGAGCTGGGTTTATGGGGATTACTAATAACTGGTAGCCCCTGTAAAGCAAATAAATAAAAAATCAAATAAATAAAATAATTCAAATTAATATGAATAATTTTGCAAATATAGAAGCAAAAACCAGGGAATATTTACCACTTGTGGGGTGCTTTTTGTGGATTAGGGAAACATATAAAATAGGAGCAAATATCAACTTCAAAGAATTGACTGAAATTTGCAGGGATATCAAAATAAACTTCAATGAATATATTTATGAAAGTATACAGCCTTTCCTTTTTCAAATATCAATGAATATGAAAAAACCTAATAAAAACTAACTTACAAATTGGAAATAAATATATTAAAACTGAAAATTTTAATGAACTATTCAAAGCATTATCAACTAAAGTTGGGGACACAGTCCTTGTAAATACGTTTAAACCTTTATTTATTTTGTTTGCGGATACATGGGGGGCAGAAACAAGTTGGGCGCCTCCTGGTACAATATTCAAATTCAGTAAAACATCCTTGTGATGATCCACATGTAGAAGGTTTTGCAGGCAGGGTTGATTTGGCTTCAAATAAAGACGCTATGCTCCAGATTGACAAGGTTTTGATTGGTTGATTACAGGTAGAGGCCTAGTGGGGAATGATGGCTACTAGGGACAGTAAGGCCTAGCTAGTAGATGTAAAAATTACTAGAGGCATATGGTACCTCCACCCAGCAGAAGATATTGGCTGCTGTGGTCTAGAGTTCTTCACCTAGAAGGAAACTGTGGCTGCAAAAAGGTGAAGAATGAGATAGCCAGCAGGGAACTTTGTCTGTTGGAGGTGGAGAAGGGTTTGGACCCCTGGCAGGTAGCGCGGGCTGCCAGGGAGGGGAAGAGCTCTGAGGACTCTATGTACCCTGATACGCTTACAGGAGGTCTGTGAGCAGGCATCCTACCTGTTGAGCAACTTGTGTTATTGCTGGTATGTTCAAAGCTACAGATAGGTGTTAGCCTTGCCAATGTATTCTATCTAATCCTATTCAAGAGCACTACAGACTACAATAGAATAGAACTTTGAAGATAATTACATTTATTGATACTGGAGTACAATCTAGCCAGCAGCTGCAATCTATCCAAGTGTAACTATGAACTTATTTTTCCTTTCAGATTTCTGTATCAATATATACTGCAACAGCCCTTGTTCTTGTCTTTTCAGACAGTTCTCAGTGGCTACCTTTGTAATAGATCCATCTTTGCTAGTTGCGCCTATCCTTATTGGCTGTCCTTGGCACATGTGTTGCTACTGGCCTTTGCAGGTGTGCATGGCACTTCAGCTACAGCCTACGCTCTTCTTGAGCTATCCTACTGTCATTTATTGATTGGCTGTATCTTACACGCCTTTTATTGCGCTGAGAAACTACACCATATTTAGTTGACAATTATAAATGGTCCTTAATCTGTCTTCTAGCATTGGAAGGTGGAACTTTGGTATTTCATTTGTAGGTCTTAATAAGTGATCTTTTTCTGGCTGGCAAGTCTTCTGCTTATTAATGCAACAGGTCAAATTGGGGATTATACGTCGTATAATAGCAGACTTGATCCAGTATTGACCCATGAATTATCTGCTGTGTAATGCTGACCCAACCCAATAAGAAACCCAATTATACACCGTGTAGCTCTGACCCAAACTCAATATTTCTGATCTTTTGCCTATCACTTGTTTGTTATGATCATATACGCCCATCAGGCAGTATGGGGCTGGGTTGATACAACGTCCAGTAGGGTGGATTGGGAGGTGAGTGATAGGTGATCTATAGGTTATACAGCGTGGAGGCAATGACAATCACTATTTTGGCTAAGGTTTATACAGCATATAATTGTTACATCAATTATAATAAAGCAAGTAATATACAGCGTATAATCAAAACACATTGGAATGATGATCAGTGATAATACAGCATATAATTGCAACATCTATTATAATAAACTAACAATTACATGGTGTGTAACTACCATATCTATTATAATATATTAGTGATTATACAGCGTATAACTGCCATATTCATTATAATATATTGGTGATTATATAGCGTATAATTACTACACTTAATATAATGATAATCAAGTGATAATATGGTGTGTAACTGATTAAGATCTGCATGCAATAATTAGCCTGATCATTTGTGGTCAATCAGCCTAATCTCACATTTCCCCCCTCTTGATCATAAATAGGGAGGGTAAGAAGAGAATCAGGCATATGGGTTTCTCAACGGCATCTTCCTGTCTTAGCACCAAGGAGGAGTACCAGGAGTTCCTGGAAACCATGCCAGAGAGCGTTGTCAGGAGTTCAATTGCCAGAGTAAGGAGGCACACCGTCTCCAGTTCTACGGTTGACGTTTGTTACGGGCACACAAGAACAACACTCACTCAGAGTTATCCTTGGCCACCACTGTGATGACCAATCCTTTTCAGCGTCCCCACAGCCCCATCCTGGAGCAGGAAGTTGTTCCAGAGAGTCATCCTCCTTTGGTGGTGGGGGCTTCTTCAGTGGATCCAGCTGTTTGGCGGGCCCAGGCTGCGGTACCTTGCTTACTTGTTGTGCAGTATGCTCCCAACCCTACTCTTTTGGGTAGTGTTGTCCTCTTGTACAATCCTGACCACATGGACTTTGAGGTCAACAGCCTCTTCCAAGGGTACAAGTTCCTGAGTGAGTTCCTCTTTGTCCTCCTGTCCTGTGAGCAAGAAGTGGATATTCACTCCCGTCTTTGCCATGCAGAGCAGTATCACCCTCCTGCCGTTTGTTCTGTTGCCCTCTGGGAGCTGGCTTGGCCTCTTGAGGGGGTCTTGGTAGAGCTGTTGCGCTCTAATGTGTCTTTGTATGCCAAATACGCGCGGGTAAAAGACTTTAACCGTGCAGTGGTGTGGGTCTGGTCTCGTGCGTGGGGGCTAGTCCCAACTCCACCTGGCAACGGGGGGCTTTGCCAAGCTGATAACCAGCACAACCAGCTGGCTAACGTTATCAACATTACCTTGGAGAGATTGGAAACTGGGGATCTTATCCAGTATCTCCCTCATATAGCTTTGTTAGGTAATCTATTCCTGGTCCCAAAGCCTTTGCTTCCTTACAGTACCTTAGGTCAGATGCAGGCCATCTTAGAGTACTACTGCTGTGAAGTGTTGCGCCAACAGCAGGGACTTCCGGCTAATTATCCCTCAGAGGGGTTCATTGTAGAGTGCTTGGTGTTGGGGGCATTGTGGGATTCCTGATCACCAGTCCCCATAGTGTGTCCTGGGTTGTAGCCAGGGACCGGCTTGGAGGAGTTGTCATTCTCCAACAGGGGTGAAGGGTTGGTGAGAAGCTTATACTTGGCTTGCATAAGGGCAAACTCCTCAAGTACCTTTCCAATCTCCAAGCAAGCGTCTCTACCGTATACCTGGACTTCAGCAGGCACCAGCCTGCCTGTAGGCCAATAATAATCCTGGAGTAGTTTTGCAAACTCTTCTCCAATGAACTCTCTTCCTCTATTTGATATCTCCAAATGCCTGGTCATCTTCTCCCACTCCTCCTGGGCAGATTTACTAGAGGCAAACTTTCTGCAACCTAGGCGGTATGATTCCTCATCCCCTGGGCTAGGGTAAAAAATATGGGGCAATTGACTCATGAGACTTATATACTCTTTTCACACGGGAAAATCAGATAGGGGTTGTAATAGGCGCTTTATTTTCTGTCAGAAGAAAAATCCCCTTAGAAACCTTCTGAGATATCACCTTTGAGTAGGGAATAAGAAAGGGTTTGTGCCAAAACTTTGAGTCCTTTAACAATATCTTGGACTTCTTGTACTTGGTCTTTGACTCCTTCTCCTTGTTCTTGGGCTCCTTTTCTTTAGTCTTGGGCTCTGGCACTTTGGTTATGGGCTCTGTTGTCTTAATCTTAAGCTCCTGTGGTCTGAATTGACTCTTGCTTCCTATCCTTGGTCTCCTGCTCCTTCTGTAGCTTTGGTGGCCTTTGTAATCCACTTGATCCAGTCCCTGAAGAGTCTCAGATAGCTCTCCCTTTTATAGCCCCTTGTTTCAGACCAAAATCCTCTCTTAGAACTCTGGTTCTTTAAAGCTTAAACTATCCTGTTTTGCTTCTTCTATATATATTAAACTTTCAAACTTACTTCAGCCAATAAAAGCCCTTGTTTTTACGCTTCTGCTCCCTATTTTTTAGGCTTTAACTCTCAAGTTAAAGCCCTTAAAAACCTGATCAAGTAAGCTCCGGGTTGCAGCCAATCAAACGCCTTGCTTCAAAAGTTTTGCCAAAACAGTTTATCTGGATGACCCGTTCCTGACCCTGGTTCAAACTCCAAGCTGCCCTGCTCCGGGTAAACCACTGCTCCGCGCTTTGAACTGTTTCACCTTAATTCCCGTCATGTTTCCCCAGCAAATCTTGAGCGCTTCCACATATGTTTTACTTAGCCAATTTTCAATCCTTTGATTTTTCAATGTTTCTCCGCGTTTCTCTGTGTTTCTGTCAACGTTTTGCATCTTTGAACCTGCCTGTTGCTTGTCCTTTTGCTCCCCTAGTTGTTCTTGGCAAAATTTGCTCTTTTGCTCTCACAGTTTCTCCGTTCTTCTTCCAGCTTCTTTCTGGTCTTTTTTCTCTCTCATCTTTCTCCTAAAAATAACATATAGTTCTAATAAACTATAGTTTATTTTCCCTCCTCTTTCTTTTTCTTTATCTAATTTTTAATCCTTTTTTAATCATAATCAGGCAGTATTCAATCATTCTTTAACTACTTCTTTATATCCAAATTTCTTCTCAAAAGTCACTAAATCAGCTCTTCCAGCCTCTGTATTCAGTACAGCTAGGTCATCCTCTCAACTCTTCAGTTCTTCAACACCAACTTCTGGTCCTTTGGCCATCATACCCCATGATCTGCTAGTTCTTCATTCTGTCTTCTTGTCCTTCTGCTTATCCTTAACCAGTTCCCACTAGGAACTTCATTTGTTACCTTAACACACTGAACCATATTGGTCCATTCCATTCAATATGAATTAACAGTTCATCAACTAGCCTTCACTGTGACCAAACAGTCTCTCTTGCTAGTTTTCTCTGCTAATTCCGTTAACCACCTTGGTTCTTTATCTCAGCCCCCATTATCAGAACTTGTAGACCCAGGCATGAGTCTACATTGAACTAGCGTTTGACTGGGCCCTCACAAGCGGCAATCCACTTAGGCCATTCAACCATAAATCTATGTCTATGCGTTTTCTTTACTCACCCAGGTGATGAAATCTGGGCTTTCAGTTGCAGAGTAATCAGCTCTACTTCCAAGAGGCCTGATCACACCAAGTTCTGCAGCTTGCTTCCCCAAGCAAGCCACCTTGGTGACACCTCTGAGCATGTCTATACCCTCCAATGCTCACTTTGGGCTTCCCCAGAGCTCTCATAGGGACATAAACGAGGACACCCTGCCAGTCTGTTAGGCAGGGTGCTTGCTCACAGACCTCCTGCAAGAGTATTAGGGTACGGTGAGCCCTCAGAGCTCTTCCCCTCCCTGGCAGCCCACGTTACCCGCCAGGGTCCAAACTTACTCTCCCCCCCAGACAGACAAAGTTTACTGCTTGCTATTTCAGTCTCCACCCTGATAGGTGAAGTACTGCAGCCCAAAGCAGCCAACATCTTCTGCTGGGTGGAGGCAACAACTGCCTCTGGTAGTCCTTTGTTACCTACCAACCAAGCCTTACTTACCCTAGTAGACCATGTTACCTACTAGGCTCTCCTGACTTACCCAAGTAGACCATGTACCCTACAAGGGTTATCTCACTTCTCCTAGTAGACCAATTTACCTACTAGGCTTACCTCACTTACCCCTAGCATCTCTATGTTACCTACTAGTTTTACAACTTTACTATCTGTCCACAAATTGTCATTCTTTAGCATATTGTCTTTATTTGAAGCCAAATTCACCCTCGCCTGCAAACCGCACACATGTGGATCACCACAGGCATGCTTCCCAATTGAGTGTGGGCTGGGTCTCTTGGCAGATGGGGAGCTGGATTTGAGTGCACCCATTATGCTCTGGGAGTGGCTGTCCCCTAAAGTGTGGCGTATGTGGCTTTAAAATGTTGTTGTTCTCTACCAGGTGGTTGTCAGGATTGACAATTCTCCTCCTCTGGAAACCCAGGCCCAAGAGCGGGAATCAAACCCGGAACCTGGATTCCCCTGGGCTGCCAGGCCTATGGGCTGCGGGACTGCCTGCCCGCATTTTTCTGGGTTTGAGCCCCCGCAAGCTGATGCTGAACATGATGGCCCACCCAGTGAAACAGATTGAGCTGAGGAAATTAGTGCACTAAGTGGAGTGCTAATCACGACACCTAATGGAGGCAACCAGGCAACAACTATTAGCTTCATGAGTTTGAATTCTTCACCAGCAACCAATCAAGAGCCAACCCAAGGAAGAGGCACCGGCCCGCAACCTGGCCCCATGACCACAACACTAGAGCAAGATAATCAAGTAGCTAAATTGGGAGTCACAACCAATGAAAGAACTCCCGGGCTGAGCGCCATTTTGCTGCCTTTAGACCCAAGTCCCTGATTCCCCCGGCCCTGCCTTTCCCAATGCCCTAATGACCCCCCAACAGAAAATGTTAAGTTTGGAGGTGGGGTGCTATATAGACCCAAGGACCCCGCGCTCCAAACTTATTGCCATTTTTGAATAAAGGTTATGTTACTTTGCTCTTGCAGCTATTACCATATTTTGTATTTGCTGTCTATAAGTTAAGTTCAAGATCTCCTGGCCCTCCTGGCCCTCTGCCTGCAGTTTTCCGTCCACCTGGTGCTCCCTTTGGGCCTGTTAAATTTACTGATTACCCATTAAAGCCTGAATACAAGGATTACACACCAGAGAAAATCATTGAACTTGACCCATTAGCCTGCATCCAATCCGCTATCAGATACAACTGCCAAGGCCTGTGGATATTCTCTACCCCCAAGTTATTTAGAGTGAAATTTAACTACCTCCTGGCCTACAACATTTATATGGAACCACCTGTAACATCAAAAAAAATGCCAGCCTTTTCTCCCAACCTGCCAACCAACCATACCAGCAAGCTTTTTGGTATAGAGTACATCACCCTCACTGGGATGGTGGACACCATTGTACCGGCCGCCGGCCTGTGGTCTTGGTTAGGAAAGTCTGCTTCTTACCTCTTAAAGTTAGCCCCTCTCTTTTAGTGGGCCCTGCCTGCAAAAAACCCGGTCCAAGTTACCTCCAAAACTGGCGGGCCGCCCGAGAGTGGGTCCCTGACAGTGGTGGCTACCCACGCTTTTGGTGACCATGTGGAGGCTACCACCCATGATGTCCCTGATGAGCCTGAGTAAGACACTTGCCAATAAAGATTTTTAGGACTAAGTACTCTTCCTATACAATGCACTTTTTATATTTTATTTTTATATTTTTATATCTTTTTATACTTTTATATCTTTTATATCTTTTTACATATTTATATCTCTTTATATTTTGCCTGTCATGAATCATATGATGTGCCTATATTAATTATGTTATTTTCTTTTATGACAAGTTCAGATGGTGTTAAATTAGGTCCTTCCTTTGGGGTGCAGAATCAGCAAAGGAACTTTACGTGTACGCGGTTGAATATGCGTCCACTATCCTTATCCTTGATGGTGTAGATGTCAGGTGAGGTCTTCTCTATGATCTTAAAGAGACCTAACCATAGTTTGTCTAGTTTGTGGGATCTATCTGCTCCTCTGGTGTTGCAGTATGCAACCCCCTCCCCCTACCTCAAAAGAGGGCAATGTGGCCCTATTAGCGGAGTCCCTTTCAAATCTAGCTTGGGTCTTGATAGCTGTGTTGCTATAAGCAGATGTCTGCAATTTGATGAGGATGTTGGCCAGTTGTCCTAGGTACTGATTGTAGGAAAGTTGCCCAGGATTGCCTGTGGCCAAGTATAGGAAAGTTGGAATGGCAGGGTGTTGACCATACATCAGTTGAAAAGGGGAAGCAGCTGTGGTAGAATGCAACAAAATGTTGTACGCAAACACTGCTGCTCCTAAGTATGTTTCCCAAGAGGATGTACGCAATGAAGCCAATTTCCAGAGGATCTGGGTTAGGGTACCATTGACATGTTCCACCATCCCATTGGTTTAAGGGTGGTATGGAGTGGAGAGCACTCTGCGGACTCCCATGAGGTTGTTCACTCTTGATATTACAGAGGCCGTAAAATTGGTCCTGTTATCTGAGAGTAGGAACTGGGGGCAGCCATGGCAAAGTATAATGGCATCCAAGATAAATTTTGCAGTGGAAGGGGCATCTACTTTCCTTAGAGGCCGGGCTTCCACCCACTTAGTTAGCTGATTTATAGCCACTATCACATAATGAAAGCCAGGGCTGCTACGTAGGAGTGGTCCCACTACGTCCATTGATACAGTATGCCAGGCAACATGGGGTTGCATCATTTGGTAAGTTGTGCTTTTTTGTAATAGCTTATTCCCTTGGCACTTGATGCAGCAGTCAATTGTCTCCTGAATGTCAAAATTTATTGCCTCCCAGAAGTAGGTGCAAGACAGGATCTCTTTGGTCTTCCATAAGGCGCCATGACCTGTTGCCTTATGAGCGGCCATAACAATGATAGTCATTTCAGAGGGAGGAGGGAATATGTGTTCCTTACCATCCACTAGCTTATACAGCACACCATTGTGTAGTGCTGTATCCCTCTGAAGGTCCTGTATAATATGCTGTACTTTCTTGGGTTTGTTGCTAAACTTCCCAGTCATCATTTTCTGGTACAGCTGATCCGCTAATGGGCTCACCAGGGCCACAGTGGGTAAGCAGGAAAGGCAGTCTGCGTTCTGGTGCTTGATGCTAGGGCGGCAAAGGATCTCATAGTCCAGGGCCTGTAGTTTCAATGCCCATTGAGCAAGTTGGCCTTCTGGTTCCTTGAGGCTCTTGAGCCAAGCTAGGGATGTGTGGTCTGTGACCACTGTGAACCGTATGTCATGGATGTAGACCCAAAATTGTTTGCATGCGTAGATGACTGCCAGGCATTCATGCTCTGTCACCATATAGTTGTGTTTGTGGACGTTTAGTGTCCTACTGGCGTAGGCTACAGGGTGTTTTAGTCCCTTGTTATTAAGTTGAGATAGTACAGCCCCAACTGCAGTAAGTGAGGCGTCAGTATGGATCACAAATGGTCTGTCAAAGTCTGGGTACATCAGAACAGGGTTGCTTGAAAAGGACAAGTGTAACTTGTCAAAGGCTCCTTGGAATTGTTTACTACACACAAATTCAACTCCCAATTTCAGCAAGTGAAAGAGAGGCTCTCCAATTGCTGTAAAGCGGGGAATGAAACGTTGATAATAACCAACCATTCCTAAGAACACTTGTATGTCATGTTTTGACTCAGGTTGCTTCATCTTAGATATGGCTTTGGTTTTTGCAGGTTGGGGATGCAGGCCATGGCTATCTATAACAAAGCCCAGGTATTTCAGATGGTCCTTGAACTGGCATTTGTGCGGCTTTATCTTACTATTGGCGGCCGCTAGCCTCTTGAAAACCTCTTCCAAGTGAGCTATATGCTCAGTGAAGGTCTTGAAGAAAACATTGATGTCGTCCAAGTATACTAGGACACAGGAGAGTTTAAGGTTGCCAAGGATGGTGTCAATTGAACGCTGAAAGGTTGCAGGAGCATCACATAACCCTTGTGGCACCCTTGTTGGTTGGAATAGACCTTGTGAGGTTATGATGGCGCATTTTTCTTGTTCTTTGGGGGGGTAGTTCAATCTGCCAGTAGCCTGATATGAGGTCCATGGCAGAGAAGTACTTGGCACCCACAAGGAAGTCTAATGTGTCATCTATGCAAGGTAAGGGGTAGGAGTCCTTTTTGGTGACCTTGTTGAGGTGTTGATAGTTGATGACAACTTGGTTAGAGCCATCTTTCTTCTTGAAAATCAGGATAGGAGATGACCAGGGACTTTTGGATGGGACCGACATGCCTTGTTTCAGCAGTTCACTGACTTCCTCTGAGACAACTTCTTTGTTTTCCTTTGATTGACATATGGGGTGCATGCAAATTTAAGGGGTGGTCCCTGTGTTGATGTGATGGGTTACTCCTTTGGCACAACCCAGATCATGGTCGCTTTCCGCAAAGATTGAGCGGTACTTTTTGAACAGCAAAGATGCCCAAGATTGCTCCTCAGGACCAAGGGATGAAAGTTCAGCTAAGGGGGTAGTCAAGTGGACTGCTGGTCCAGGTTTGTCCGGTATATCCATTTCCTTGAATGTACCAAATCCCTTAACCTCGGATAGTTCCTCTGTGGGATAGAAGTGCAAGAAGCCTACCACTTGGTCTTTCTTGATAGAAAGCGTCTTCTTTATGAGGTTGGCCAAGAGAATGTGCATCTCCTGTTGGCCTGGGGTAACAATGCCCAGCGCAATGCATGGCTTGAAGCAAGAGCAGCCCCAGGGTTTGATGACCTCCGCATATAGCCCTTCAGGGATGACCACAGACAACCCAGTATCTACAATCTTCTGGTGTCCGGGCTCCAGGGAAAAGGCGGACCTTGTCCTCAACAGAATACCCTTATGTTCCAGGATCTGTGTAGGAGGTTTACGCCTGTGTTTTCTGGCAAGTTTGTATTCTACAGGGACAATCCCATTGGCATAAGCCAGATTGACAAATTTGCAGGGCCTGGGGGAGTTGTCTTGACCTTTCTTACTGAAGAACAAGGGTAAGGTCTGACCAAGGATTTTGAAGGTGGCAAGACCCCAATGTGTCATGACATCATATTTCACCAGGAAGGAGGTGCCTATGAGAAAATTGTAGGTGTTGTTTGGCAAGACAACTGCAGGGGCAGACACTGCAATGGAGCCAAATTGCATAGGTAGTGCGCTGTATGCTCCCACAGATTATGTGGGTTCCTTGCCAGCTGTACCAAAGGGTGATCTGTAGTCCACATCTGGGGCTATACTCAACTTCTTCACCATCTTGGTGGAGATGATATTAAATGTAGCGCCACTATCCACTATGGCTTGAATGTGATGTTTGTTAACTGATATGTCAATGTAGGTACAAGCAATATAAGAGTCATTGAGGCTTTTTAATGTGTGTATACCATTTTTCTTGTCACTCTCCAAGGTGTGGAGCAAACTTTTGCAGACATTGGGGTATGTGGACTTAAGTTCCTCCAGGGGGAAAGCTACTTGGATCAACTTTTAGTTTAAGGTGTTGTTGGAGCATGGTGAGCAACAATTTTCCCTGGCATCCTGTAACTGGGCTGCATATGGCTTTGAGACTTCAGCCAGGGCGGCCTCTTCTTGCTTTAATTTGCTTTGGGATCAGGTAGTCACTGCATAAAGGTTGTTGGCTACAATCATATGGATTCCGTCTTTGTGTAGCTCATCAGGACAGTGGTCTTTGGGGCCAGGTTCAATGGGAATGTTGAGGGATTTGGCAGAGGTAGAATTTCCCTCTTATACTCCGCCTTGACTTTTCCCTTGGTTGTGCTAGAAGAATGGAGTTGCACCACATGCACCTTCTTGGAGTTAGTTGGGCACTTTGATTTCCAGTTTCCTGCTGTGTTACAGGTGATGCAGTAAGGGCCCTTCACATCAGGAGGATGTGTGGAGGGCTTAGAGGAGTCCTCCTTCTGAAATTGTGGTTTCTCATAGGTTAGTTTAGGCTGCTTGGACTTGGGTTGGTTGGGAGGACCAAACGTTTTGGCATGACTATGGAGGCAGTCCACAATTTCCAACATGTCCTTGCTTTTGGCATAGGCAGGGACCATTGCTCTGTGGAGCTCTTTGTATGGGTGTATGGCCTGCTTCATTGCAGCATGGATATCCAAGGTGGAGACCGTACCAGAGCCAAGGAGCACCAGCGCATTATGGTAGGATTGTTCTGCAAATTCCTGCAGAGTTTTGCCTGGAGCAAAATTTATGGTACCAAACTCAGACTTCCTGGTGAAGAGAATATCCTCTCCACCAAATTCCTCCAGCACAGCCTGTCTAGCCTCTTGGTACGTCTAGTCAGTTGCAGGTAGGTGTGGCATTACTAAGTTGACGCTGATTGCGTCTAATGTGGTGATGAGTGTGGTCGCCTTTTGGTGGTCACTAGCACCCCTCATTGCCATCTTGAAGAGTCTCAGGAAGGAATGTATGTTCCCTTGCTTATCAAATTTTGGGAGGTTCAGGGGTTTGAAGCGTTTGTTCACAGCTGTAGGCTTGGTGGGCTGACGGGGGGAGGCGTTTGACTGTCTATCTGCCGTATAGCTACGCCTAGCCCTAGGCGTTGCCTTTGGCATGAAAGGCTCTCTAGAAGGAAGGGTGGTAAATACCTCAGGAACCCCCCTGTTTGGGAGTTCCCCTTCCTCCTCAGAGGTGTCTGTGGCGTCTTTGTAGTAGTCCATATACATTAATGATGAGGTCTGTTGGCTGCTTGAGATGCATTTGCAGTCTTTGGTTTCCAGTAGCTGGATCTGAACTTCCTTTCTAGCCAGGCGGTTGTGGACATTGGTGTTGTCCATCTGCCAGCTTTTTTGGCGGAGCTCATACTCTACGCTTGCAGTGGTTTTAGAAAGGCGTGACACAGCGTCTCTCAGGGTCAGCTGCTCCGTTTTTAGAGCCATGATGGTCTCATGTGCTCTGGAAAACTCTTCTTTGTATCCATTAATTGTGCTCTCCAAGGTCACTATTCTTGTCTCTAGTGTTGAGATCTTTGCACTGTGCGGGCAAGGTAGTGGCTTTGGCGTAGACAAGCAGGATACCCTCACTTGGTTGTTGACTTTTGCTTCTAGTATCTGGAAGTTGTCCAGAGCGTATTTTTTGGACTGGTGGAGCCGTGAGCCAAGCTGCTCTACTTTTTTGTCCAGGGCAATAATGTTTTGATCCAAGGTGGCTATGTTGTCTGCCATTCTTACGCTGAATTTGTCTGACTCAGCACAGAACTTGTGGACGTCCTGCAGCCATGCCAGAGAGGCTCCACGTGCATCCATTGCTTCATGGACCATGGTTCTAAACTTTGTGTTTAATATGTTGATCAGTTCATCAATACGTGCATGTGCATTCCCCCCATGGACTGATTAGCCAGGACCACAGCACACATCTCTGAAAAGGAGGTGTTGGCTGTGGCCCACTTCTCAGCCCAGTTGCGGCAACAGGAGAGGAGGGTGTCACCAAGGGACAAAAGTTTGAGGTTCTGGCGGGCGGCAACTAACTGGAGTTGATTCACAGAGGGCTGGACAAAGCCAGCAAGGTACTCTATGGCGTGATTTCCACTAGCAAGGCGCTCCTAAAGATCTTGGAAGTATGCATTACAATAGAGCCATTAAAGTTACCAGCGGGATTCCTGGTCTCAGTAGTGGAAGAATATGCTTAGATTCTGGTCAGGGCAATCAGAGGGACAGAGACAGAATCCACAAAGTAAAGCCTCAGCCAGCTCAACAATCTGTGTGTGATTATATGAACCAACCAAGGCAGGACCCTCAGGGACAGAGGGCAATGGGGCCACAACCAAAGGGACAGTTGCAGAAGGATGAAAAACCACAGGGTCGCTCACAGAAAAGACAGGAGCACACTCACTGTCTGATGATTCTATCTTGTACACATGCTTGTCAACAAAGCTGGGCGGAGGCGGGGCCAAGGACAATCCTTGGCAGGCGGGGGCAGTTTCCTGTGGCATTAGCAGAGGCCAATTTTGAGTGAGCGCCAATGTTGAGCAACTTGTTTTATTGCTGGTATGTTCAAAGCTACAGATTGATGTTAGCCTTGCTAATGTATTCTACCTAATCCTATGCAAGAGCACTACAGACTACAATAGAATAGAACTTTGAAGATAATTACATTTATTGATACTGGAGTACAATCTAGCCAGCAGCTGCAATCTATCCAAGTGTAACTATGAACTTGTTTTTCCTTTCAGATTTCTGTATCAATATATACTGCAACAGCCCTTGTTCTTGTCTTTTCAGACAGTTCTCAGTGGCTACCTTTGCAATAGATCCATCTTTGCTAGTTGCACCTATCCTTATTGGCTGTCCTTGGCACATGTGTTGCTACTGGCCTTTGCAGGTGTGCATGGCACTTCAGCTACAGCCTACGCTCTTCTTGAGCTATCCTACTGTCATTTATTGATTGGCTGTATCTTACATGCCTTTTATTGCGCTGGGAAACTACACTGTATTTAGTTGACAATTATAAATGGCCCTTAATCTGTCTTCCAGCATTGGAAGGTGGAATTTTGGTATTCCATTTGTAGGGCTTAATCAGTGATCCTTTTCTGGCTGGCAATTCTTTTGCTTATTAATGCAACGGGTCAAATTGGGGATTATACTCCTTATAATAGCAGACTTGATCCAGTATTGACCCGTGAATTATCCGCCGTGTAATGCTGACCCAAACCAATAAGAAACCCAATTTTACACTGTGTAGCTCTGACCCAAACTCAATATTTCCTGATCTTTTGCCTATCACCTGTTTGTTATTATTATATACGCCCATCAGGCAGTGTGGGGCTGGGTTAATACAACGTCCAGTAGGGTGAATTAGGAGGTGAGTGATAGGTGATCTATAGGTTATACAGCGTGGAGGCAATGGTAATCACTATGCTGGCTAGCGTTTATACAGCATATAATTGTTACATTAATTATAATAAAGCAACTAATATACAGCGTATAATCAAAACACATTGGAATGATGATCAGTGATAATACAGCGTATAATTGCAACATCTATTATAATAAACTAACAATTACACGGCGTGTAACTGCCATATCTATTATAATATATTAGTGATTATATGGCGTATAACTGCCATATCTATTATAATATATTGGTGTTTATATAGCGTATAATTACTAAACTTAATATAATGATAATCAAGTGATAATATGGTGTGTAACTGATTAAGATCTGCATGCAATAATTAGCCTGATCATTTGTGGTCAATCAGCCTAATCTCACACTACCTAATGGACTGGTAGGGTGTTCACGTTTATGTCCTCATGAGAGCTTTGGGGGGAACCCAAAGTGAGCATTGGAGGGCATGGATTTGCTCAGAGAGGTCATCAGAGCGGTTTACTTGTGGAAGCAAGCTGCAGAACTTGGTGTGATCAGGCCTCTGGGAAGTAGAGCTGATTACTCTGCAACTGAAAGCCCAGACTTAATCACCTGGGTGAGTAAAAACAACAACATAGGCTTTAAGGACCTATGGTTGGATGGCCTAAGTGGAATGCCACTTGTAAGGGCCCAGTCAAACGCCAGTTCAATGTAGACTCATGCCTGGGTCTACAGGTTCTGGTGATGGGGACTGAGATAAAGAACCATAGTGGTTCACAGAATCAGCAGAGAAGACTAGTGAGAGGAACTGTTTGATCACAGATAAAGCTGGTGTTGTAACTGTGCTGTTTAAGCAGAGTTACACGGGGAAAAATATTTAGAAGATAGATAATAGTCTTTATTGAGAGATAATGATTATATAGTTACTGTGAATCAATGGATAGCAGGAACATGTTTAGTGATCACACAGCTGGATGGGAGAAGGGGGTGGCTTGATCCTGATAATGAGTCAAGCGCCAAATCAAGGTATACACTGTGAAGGATCATCATCTGTTCATGTTGACGGATTTGGTCATTTGAGTTGACTTCCTAGTCTGGCTTTGGGTGACCAGATAATTGGATTGTGGGTCACAAACCTGCTTGGTTGGAACCTTGCTGGTGGGTTGAGCCTGCAGTTTTGACACCCCCCCTGGCTGAAGGTCAGCCTCCTCTGGGGGCAGGTTGTCAGGGAGATTGTCAGGAGCCCGGGTGCCATATTGAATCAGTTGTTGCTTGGTGGCAGGCAGGGCAGTTTCTTGTTGTTTCTGTCTTTCTTTGCAGGGTCGTAGGAGGTCATGGTGTAAGGTCTTGTCTTGCTTGTGTTTCCTAAGCCCTTGCATGAGGTAAGTGTTATTGTTGTTACCTTTAGAATAATTGCTGGCCCTACTTTCTTGGGTTGTAGTTTGCTCTTGTCAACATTCATGACCCAAACTTTGCCCCCAACATCATGTCTGTGGCAGATGGGGACAAAGGTCTTTTGTAAGTGTTCCTTTTCTTTGGCTGCTTGTTTGCTGTTGGCCTCTACTACTTGAGAATCTGAGCGAGGGGGGACTTGACTTGGAATTTTCTGTTTGGGTCCTGTCAATGATTGAATGATATTTTAGCTGTGTGCTGTATACCAGTTCAAACAGGCTTTTTCCGGTGGATCTGTTCACTCAGGTTTGGCACACAAGTAATGCAGTTGGTAGCTGCTTATACCAGTCTTCAGGTCTCCCGGTGGTGAGTTTTGCTAGGGCTTGCACAAGGCTATCATTAAGCCGCTCTACGTGTCCATTGGCCTGTGGGTGGTATGGTGTTGTGAAGGTGTGTTTGACCCCATTTTTGGCAAGGTACACGTTGGTGTTTTTGGAGGTCAATTCTTTGCCCCCATTGGTTATCAGAAGTTCTGGCTTTTCAAACCTGCTGATTATTTCCTTGCCAATGAATTGTTGGACGTTGTTACCGGTGTGTGTCTTCACTGCTTGGGCTACTGGCCACTTTGTTGCAAAATTAATGGCGGTGATGATGTATTTCTTGTCATTGTGTTTTCCTGGCATAGGGCCAACAACATCAAGAGCCCATACCTTGAACGGTAGTTGGGTTTGAATGGGGAGTACAGACTTAGGCGGTGTTTTGCTTTTGGCAAACTTTTTGCAGACCTTGCACTGTTCTAACACTTCCTGGACATTGTGGTATAAGGTTGGCCACCAGGCTTTATGCTTTAAGAATTTGTATAGATTTTGGCTCTTAGTATGTCTGAGATCTCTGTGGTAGCAAAGAATGGTGTCAACTTGTTGATGTGTGGGGATGGTTGTGCCATCTGACATTTTTTTGTGAAGAGTCCCGTATACGTCAGCAAAGAGGTGTTCATTCTTGATGACCGTTTCTTTGGTGATATTGTTTGTGCCTTCAGGGAACCCTTTGTCTTTTGTACAGAGCACTAGGAGAGGGCAGTCTGGTCCAAGCCCATTCTCTCCCCTAGAAGCGCAGGCATACAGACGGGACAGGGCGTCTGCCATGGCAAGCTTGGCCCCAGGCTTATATTGGATGAGCATGTTAAACCTTTCTAAGATTTCCATCCACGGCGCTTGGCGGTGTGACAGGTTTGCTTGTGTCTTGAAGTAGATGAGCAACTTATGATTGATTAGTGCTGTAAATTCTTCCTGATGTTCCAGGTAATAGCACCATTTTACTAGGCAGTGTACGATGGCCAACAGTTCTTTGTCATGGATTGGGTATCAACACTTGCCATATGTCAGTTTGCGCGACTCATAGGCTACAGGCAGGAAGTCACCATCACTATTCTTAATTTGTAGTAATCCCCCAATGGATGCATCTGAGGCGTCTGTTTCCATCTGGTACTCTCCGTCTTGTTTGGGGTATTGTAAGATGGGCAATGTTGTAAGCTTTTCCTTGAGCCGTCTAAAATAGAGGTCCTGTTGGGGGGTCCATATGAACTTGGACTTGGCGCCTGTTATGGCGGACAAGGGGGCAGACAGAACGCCACAGTTGGGTATGAAGCGTTGTACATAGGCTACCATTCCCAAGAAGGTGCGGAGTTCTTCTTTGTCTTTAGGAGGTGGCATCTTGCAGATGGCTTGTATCTTCTGACTGTCAGGTTTGATGCCGTCTTTTGAGACTATGTGTCCCAAGAAGGGTAGTTGCTCCCAGAAGAACTGGCATTTGGAGGGCTTGGCCAACAGTTTGTGCCGTGCCAAGGTTGCAAAGACTTCTTCCAGGTCTTTGTGGTGCTGTTCCACCAAGGGGCTATAGACAATAATATTGTCCAGGTACACTAGGGCATGTTTGCCTATGTGTGGCGCAAACATCTCATTCATGAAGGTTACAAAGGTAGACAGAGCATTGGTCATGACAAAGTTGAGTACCACACATTTGTAGGAACTGTACTTGGTGTGAAAGGCTGTCTTGGGGATGTCTTCCTCCTTGATACAAATTTGATTATAGCCTGCAGTTAGATCAATCTTGGAGAAGATGTCGTGAAAATGGCATTCACCATGTTTTTATTTTGCCTTTGGTGGGCCATTTCAAAGACAAATCTCTTGCTTTTGCTTTCAACTTTTGAAATGAACTGGTTTCTACATCAGGAAAAATGATTGCTCGGTTTTCTGACTCTGCGCAACTCACTTGCCCTCTCATGCTTGTGGCAAGTGATCCTACCGTCCTGGTAGTGTTTTGTGGTATTCCTAACCACTATATAATCCATTTCCTATTTTACCAATAAAATTAAGTTCTATTCACATTTTTGTCTTTGTGTCTTCACGTACTTTGGCACCTCTCTAACCACGTCTAGCAGAGATTATTCATCCAGGGCTGCAAGGTAAACGCAATTGCCTTCCCTGTCATCTAACTGAGACTTAGTACAAATCCAATCCAAATGTTAGGATTCCCCATTGTGTGTCTGTGCCGCGCCTCAGAACACAACAAAAATGGTGCTCACTACAGGGGCTGTAAGCCCCTTGGTTATCCCTTTAACATCTATGTTTTCAAGTCCCTTGCCTCAGCCTATTTGGGAGTCAACCTTGCCTGAAATTACCAGCCCTCCTATTGAGGAAGACATCGTCAACCCGCCTATTGTCCCTACTGTACTGAACCTTGGGAATGGTCCCTGTCTAGTTGCTTACCCTATGGGTACCCCTGACTTGGAACAAGTCATGGCGGTAGCCCTTGGGATAGCTTGAGACAGGGCCATCCCTTGCCTTCAGCTACAGTTTAGCCGTGCCAAATACTATGAGTTAATTGTGGCCCCTCAGTTTCCACAACATCTCCTCTTGGCGGCTGGCTCCGCTGATCACCTGTTGTCATCCTTTGTACAGCCTGCCTTGGCCCATCACCAGATGGTGTTGGGACTCCACATTCAAGAGATCTTGTCTCTACAAGCAGCTGTTACCCATCATTGGGATCAGTTTGCCGCCTACCAACAATGGATTCATTCCCTGTTCTCCCTGGTATCTGACAATCAGCATGATTTGTTCACCTCTCAAACACGCTTAGTTAATTCCATTGAGTGCATGCGCCAGTCCATCCCTGAGTACGTTAGGGAGCGGCTACATGAGTTTCACCAGTTAGAATAACCCTGGCAAACTCAAGTAGACTCCACCCTAAACACTTACCTTACCAACTTTGAACGCCTAGTGCAACAGCTCAATGCGTTCAGTGCCTATTCCTTTGAGCAATTGCAACAGGTAGCTGACTTTGCCGCCCAAGGTCTAAATGAACTCAGTGTGGAATTTGATCAAGAGAGAGCTACCACTGCTGCTGCTATAGCCAAACTTCAGAGCCAGGTGAATGAGCTGTCTACTCCCAAAGCTGATGCCCCGTCCTCTCCTCCTGCTGATGATCTGGTGGACAGAGAGCAGAGGATCTGGGAGGCCATCCAAGAATTACGTGCTTCCACTTGTAGCCAAGGACGTCCTACTTAAATGCCTCAACCTGACCCCCAGGTTCTTGCGCTGACTGCTCAGGTTGCTGAACTGCAGCAAGAAGTTGCTGCTTTATGTGAGATAGTGACGGCTGCTGCTAGCCCACTCGGGGTTAACGAGGAAGATGGCTGTTGTCCTGGTTTGGCAGGGGCTCCTCAAATCCACTGTGCTAGGGAGTTGATTGCCCTAGCTAATGAGGTGGACCATTTGAAACAAGATCAGACTGAGTTGGACAGAGACATACAGGAGATGAGTGAGCTGATTGATTTGGTAAGCGTAGGATTTGCCCCCTGCCTATCAGTGGGGCCATCCCTTACTTTGTGGCTGGCTGAGCTCTCCACTGTTGTCACTACCCAAGGACAACGCCTAGATGTTACTGAACAACAGACCACTCTAGCCAACACTACAGGTGCCAGAACTACTGAGACTCTGACGACCCTTGAAGAAAGTGTTTGACAACTATGGGCTAGACAACCCCCCTCCAAATCTGAAGCTGAGTTCTCCCTGCGCATAAATGTACTTGATAGCAACAATGGCGGTCCAGCTCCCAAGGCACACTTCAAGCCTACTTTTAAGCAAGTCTTTGATCCCAAAACCTTGAATATTGCAGCTTTCTTAACTATTTACAATACTGCTATGAGACAAGCCTCAGATGAAGTTAAGAAAGAACATATTCTAACCTGTCTACACCTGACCTGTCAAAAAGTAGTTGTGCAAGAGCTGCCTACCAGTGAGAGCTGCAAAGACATGAAACAACTCCTGATTGACAAGTTTGATGGTGATCTTAGCCTGGAGGTGAAAAAGGATGCCTTCATGCACATATCTTTCAAGCCCAAAGAGACGTTAGCCAAATTTTCAGACAGATTTTACACAGAGGAACAACAATTAATAACAAGCAGACAATTGACGGCGCATGAAGCGTATATGGCCTGCGCCCAGGCCCTCATGGTAAATCAACTCATGTGCCTTCATTTCAAGGCCCACAAGGCTATGCTGTCTTCCATGAAAAGTATAAAGACACTGCTACAGGATATGCATCTTACCCATTCTGGGGCAGTTGTTTAGGAGAGTTGTGCCGCTTCCAACTCTGGCTCTTCTTCTTGTGGCCCTTGGATCCTCACTATGAACTCACAAAATCCTCCTCAACATCAGGGTTGCCACAACTGCAGTCAGATAGGCCACTACTCTTGCGTCTGCACCAATCTGCAGGTTGAAGGAGCTGATCCTAAGGATCAGTTGGGAAAATATTAGTCAACCTAGAGGCGGAGACGCTCTTGGTTGACAATTCTTCCCAGTCTCCTTCTACACCTCCGCCTGCTACTGACTCTTAGCCTGCTTATGATGAGGCTCCTACTATCCTCCTTCTGTTCCATGACATTTCTGATGATTCTGATGTGGATGAATCTGATGTTGAAGACCCTGATGCATACGGGTATTCTGTTCTTGCCGTCCCTGAGACTATTGCAGTTCCCTACAAACTACAATCTGGGAAGACTACTACTACCTCCAAGCCCTTGTCTGAGGCCAAAGCAGTTGTCTCATTCCCCTATCTTACTCAGGTAATACAGTCCCCTGTATTAGTGGAATCATCAGAAGAAGCCGTGAAGTTGCAGATGCTGTTTTCAAGAATATATCTGTCTCACTCCCTCTCCAAACTGTATATAAGGAGTTTCCGGGACTAAGATGCATGATTGAGAAATGGGAAAAGGAACTAACTGAGGCACAGGATATCTTGGCTGTTCTGCCACCCTTTGGACGCACCACCACCTGAGTAGAGATATCTATCTAAAAAGTAAATATCAAAGCTGTCCTGGACACCAGTTCTCCTGTCAACGTTGTTTCTTCTAAACTGATGAAGAAGCTTAAGCTGGCCCCCGACCTCAACTACCATCAATCCTATGGCACTGCTGGTCTCTCCATGACTCGCGCCATTGGCGCGTACTCCGCCTTGCCAATGCAATTTGGTAAACTCCTGTTGGCTGCACTGGCTGTTGTTCTAGAAAATGAGAGCTACAACCTTTTGGTTGGTACCCAGTTCCTTTGGGAGTATAATGGGATCATCAACCTAAATGATGGTTATCTTTCTATCCTAGGGTACAAAGTCCCTCTGATCTTTGAGGAGCCAATCAAAGTTCCTGGTCAACGTTTGAAGACATTTACCCTAGAGCACCCCACTGGGGTTTTCACCCTAAAATACTGAACCCATTCCACCAACATGAAGTGTCCTCCCATGGCTTGTCCTGTGACTGAGGGAATCCCTCTCATGGCCACGTCTGCTATCACCATCCCTCCAGGCTCTCAGGCTATCATAGACTCCCAGATATCATATGAACTACCTGAACGGAATTTCTTAGAGCTGTACTCCCCTCCTTTGCTGGGGCGTAACAAGCCTCACCTTTGTCCTGGAATTCTGGACGTTTCCCACAAGGATCCCGTTCAATTACTAGTTGCCAAACTTACTGCGCTTCCTACAACTGTATCCAGAGGACAGGTTGTTGGTTACAGAAAGTTGCTAAATGCCCCTGACGTCTTGTCCCTTCACCCTTTTGGAACGTTTCAGGACTTTAACCTACCCAAAGATGAGCCTCAGGTCCTATCTCTGTTCACTGCCCAAGACTTCCCTCAGTTGTCCCCAGTACAACAGAAAGAGGTGCTTGGTTTACTAGACCAATTCTCAGACATCTTTGCTAAAGATAGCACTGATTATGGGCTGGCCAAAGGTGTGATTCATCAGATTGACACAGGAGATGCTCCCCCCTTTTGTGCCAAGCCATATTGCCGCAGCCAAGTGGAAGATGTGCAGGTTTCTAAGGAGCTCAAACAACTGCTGGACGCTGGACTTCTAGCTCCCTTGCAAAGTCCCTGGGCTTCTCCTCTGCTCATATTAAAGAAAAATGATGAGGGCCATCATATTGTGATGGACTATTGGAGATTTAATTCTCTAACCAAGAAAGACTCCTATCCCTTACTGTGCATTGATGACGCTCTTCAACGCCTTGGAGTTTCTAAGTTTTTCTCTGCCATGGATTTGGCGTCTGGTTACTGGCAAGTTGACCTCTCTCCTGAAGACCGTCAGAAGGATGCGCTCATCACATCAGAAGGATTGTTTGAGCCTACCTGCATGCTGAAAGGGCTCTGTAATGCCCCGGCAACTTTCCAGAGGGCCATGGATTCCATCCTGTGTGACTTGAAGTTATTGTGTGTCTTAGTCTATCTAGATGATATAACAGTCTTCAGCGCAACTTTCACTGATCACCTAGCCCATTTTAAAGAGGTTTTCATAAAGATCCAAGAGGCTGCCTCAAACTAAAGCCTTCTAAGTGTGCTCTCTTCAAAGAACGCCTTGAATTCCTGGGCCATGAAGTAACCCAATCAGGGATTTGTCCAATGACCAAGAAGTTTGAAGCCATTGACAAAATGCTTCTGCCCACCAACCTACAAGAAGTGCAAGTCTTTCTGGGTATGATGGGTTACTATAGGCAATTCATTCCTGATTTTGATGATACTAGCAAACCCCTTGTCCAACTGTTGCGTAATGTTCCTTTTGAATGGACCGCCAGCCAACAACAAGCCTTTGAGACTCTAAAGCAGAAACTCAAAGAAGCGCCCATTTTAGTGTACCCCAATTACAATAAGGAATTCATCTTGTACACTGATGCTAGTGACCTTGCTATTGGGGCTATCTTGGCGCAACTCAACAATGAAGGTGTGGACCACCCTGTAGCCTATACTTCTTGTGTGCTAAATAGGCATGAAAAGAATTATAGTGTTATAGAGAAGGAGTGCCTTGCTGTGCTGCATGCATTCAAACAATTCTGCCACTACGTATATGGTACCCATTTCACTGTTGTCACTGACTATGCTTTGCTCAAATGGTTACAACAACTTAAGGAGCCTGAAGGAAGCTTAGCCAGATGGGCCCTCTGCCTACAAGGTTATGACTTCACTGTGCTCCATTGCCCCGGGATTCAACATCAGAACGCCAATGGGTTGTCCCAAATGCCCATCCTTGCCCTACATCCTGCTGAGGCAGACCGCCTGTACAAGCTAATTGGCTACCCTTATTCCTGGGAAAGTGAGACAGAAGAGGTCTAACTTGCCCTGTCCAAATTTTCTGAAGACACCCTCATACGCAACAGCCAACTCTTCAAGAAGGTGCAGGGTCAATACCTGCCATACGTGCGCCCCAGTATTTGCCTCTCCTTGGTGTTGCAAGCCCATAAAGAGACTGGCCATGGAGGCATTGCCAAGACCTTTGACTGGCTTCAGAAGAATTACTTCTGGGAGAATCTTTGCCTGTTGATCCCAGATGTCATAGCTAGTTGCCATGACTGCCAACTTCAGAGGCCCTGAGCTGTTTCTCGCGAGTTCAAATTGGTTCCCCCTCAACATGCTTTTCACACTGTCAGCTTTGATGCTGTAGGCCTTCTCCCTGTCTTGCGTTCCAGATGCTGCTTTATCCTGATTGCCATCAACCACTTCAGCAAGTGGGTAGAAGCTCGCCCTAATAAAGACATCACTGCTAAGACTACTGCTGCCTTCCTGCTGCAGGATGTTTATACCGCCATGGCTGTCCTCAAGTGCTGTTGTCAGACAACGGAGCCAACTTCACTGCCAAACTTGTAACCTCTGTTATTGAAGCTCTAGGAACTCACCAGTCTTTCTCTGCCCCCTATAATCCTTCCACTAATGGGGCAGTTGAGCGTGCCAACTCAACACTGGTTTCTATCATGAGGAAACTCACCTACTCTGACGCTGCCAATTGGGATCTATACTTACCTGCTGCACTCTTTGCCTATTGTCTGAGCAGGCACCGGATCACAGGGTACTCCCCCTTTGCCATGTTGTATGGGTGTGAAGCCACCACTACGTTGCTCTTGGGAGTTCCCCTACACTTTTCTGATAAGGCTATGAACCCTGACAACCACATCAAAGACTTAGTCAATTGCATCATTGATATACAGGCCACTGCCTACACTTCCGCATATAAGACTAAGATGCTTGAGCTTTCTCCTGACAACGCTTGGCGCTCCCACTTGCCTGAGTTTGATGTTGGTGACCATGTCCTGTACTACCAACACTGTGTGGGTGGGCGCGCACATAAGCTGGACTCACTGTGGACTGGTCCTTTAGAGGTGACTTTAAAACAAGGATATGAGTACACTGTAAAGCTCCTCTCCAGTGGTCGCCTTTTTGCTTGCATACACGCCAAGTTCCTCTGCAATTATCACCCCCCTAAGGCCAACCTAGAGGGGGGCAATGTTGTGAATAACAGCATTCACCATGTTTCAATTTTGCCTTTGGTGGGCCATTTTGAAGACAAATCTCTTGCTTTTGCTTTTGACTCTCAAAATGAACTGGTTTCTTCATCAGGAAAAATGATTGTTTGGTTTCCTGACTCTACGCAACTAACTTGCCCCACTCATGCTTGTGGCAAGTGATCTTACCGTCCTGATAGTGTTTTTGGGATTCCTAACCACTATATAATCAATTTCCTATTTTACCAATAAAATTAAGTTCTATTCACATTTTTGTCTTTATGTCTCCTGTACTTCTGCGCCTCTTTCTAGCCACGCCTAGCAGAGATTATTCATCCAGGGCTGCAAGGTAAACGCAATTGCCTTCCCTGTCATCTAACTGAGACTTAGTATGAATCCAATCCTAAAGTTAGGATTCCCTGTTGTGTGTCTGTGCCGCGCCTCAGAACACAACAAAGATGGTGGCTCCTCCCAAGGCGTCAAAGAGATTGTCAATTAGTGGCAATGGGTAACAATTCTTAATGGTGACTTTGTTCAAGGCGCGGTAGCCTGTGACCAGGCGTAAGGTACCGTCCTTTTTTCGCCACAAAGAATATGGCAGCCCCAAAGGGAGACTGTGAGGGGTGGATAAGTCCTTTTCCAGTGCCTCCTTGAGATAGGTGTGCAGGGTGTTGTCCTTGTTTGGGGTCAGTCTGTAATTAGGGTGTGCCTTGGGTACAGCCCCCTTGAGTTGGATTGAGTGTTGGATGTGCTTCTCAGGGGGTAGCCCAGGTGACGCCTCCTTAAAGATTTCTGAGTGACGGGCCACAATGTTGCAATCTTGAGGCGTGGAGGTATCCTGGTGGTCCTTGAAATGTATGATTTCATACTGACAGGAATCCCAGTCAATTGTCTTCAGGTTTTCCTTCTTGTCCAAAGTCTCTGTGATGTGTAAAAAGATGTGGTTGCGTAGGAGTTGGTCCACAGAGACCAGGTAGATCTGGTGGTTGACACCTTCACACTTGATGGTCAACACTGAGGTCGCCCAGTCCACATGGGGGTTGTTTTTCCGTAGCCAGTCTAGTCCCAGTACAATGATGAACTTAGGGAAGTCAATGACAGGACCTTGGATGGTGGAGTGGAGGTTCTCAAGAATGAGAGAGAAGGGGGCAGTTTCCTTTGTCACAGCAATGTGGTGTTCATTAGCCAGGACCACGTTTTTAATCTGCAAAGGATTAGTGGCCAGCTTGAATTTATCCACAAAGCTGCTATTGACTAAAGTTTGATCTGCACCCAAGTCCAGAAGTGCTGAGCCTGTGTAACTGCAAAAACGGAAAGGGTAAGTCATCAATTTATTGGGATGTCTGGCAATGGTGCACCGTACTGGGTCTTCCAAGGGTACTTGTTCATTGGACATTGGTCCACATCCTCGGGTCAGTATTCATTGTTGGGCAAGTCAAGAGTTGCATGGGGAGAGCTTGGCTTGCTTAATTCTCTTCCCGGGCTTTTCCCTCATCTTGGTTGCCTTGGGTGGCGGTGACACGGAAATGGGTACAATTTGACTGACTGTTATTTCCATTCCCATTCCCATTCAAACCTGTGGGTTTTTGGTTGTTGTTGTTGCTGTTGCCTCCAGGGGGTGGTTGAGATGAGCGCCCACTTGGATGGGAGTCCTTGGGCCTTTCCTGTTTCCCAGTCTGTGCCTTGTGTAGAGTGTTGGATGTTTGTTCCGCTTTTTCTGCTTCAAGGTACAGGATTTGCAGGTTGGTCACTTGATCCAGGTTCACATGTCTCATCACGTGCAACTTGAGGGCATTGTAGTACATGAGGTGTGCTGCTGGGGTGTTAAAGACCATGTTGGATGGGGCACAAAGTCAGAGTTCCTTGTAGGCGCAGGTGAGTTCTTTAATGGTGCCTGTCTGGGTCAGGTTCTTTACTTGTTGTATGATCATGAGCGCTGTGTCCTTGAGCACAAACCTCACCAAGAAGCCCTTTTTAAAGGTGTCCCAGTTCTTGTCAGTGTGCTCTTTGTGCCACTTGTCACATCAGGTGCCAGTGTTGTGGGTCAGGCGGATGGAAATCTCCGCAATCCAGAATTGCTGTGGGCATTCCATTTGAGCCAGCTTGCTTTGAGCGGACTGGATCCATGCAGCAGTGTTGTTGTTGGCCCTGGCAAAGGGCTCTAAGGCGGCGCTGCAAAGTCTTTGTGCAACATAGGTGGACATGGTGATTTTGTCAGCTGGTTGTGGCATCAAGAAAGGTGCCTGAAAGAACCCTTGGGCAGACAGGGTTGTTGAAGGCAGGTAGTGGGATCACCGTGTTTTGGTAGAGGACAAAACCATCAGGTATCTTGGTACCAGGAGTATACAGAGTCCAGTCGGGCGGGAGGCCAGACATAATTCTGTCAAGGATTTGTTGGCCGTGGCAAGTACGGGCAACAAGCGGAATTTTTCAAGTTAAGGTAGGATGGAGAACCTACCTGTGCTAACAATGTTATAACTGTGCTGTTTAAGCAGAGTTACACAGGGAAAAATGTTTAGAAGATAGATAATAGTCTTTATTGAGAGATAATGATTATATAGTTACTGTGAATCAATGGATAGCAGGAACATGGTTAGTGATCACACAGCTGGATGGGAGAAGGGGGTGGCTTGATCCTGATAATGAGTCAAGCACCAAATCAAGGTATCCACTGTGAAGGATCATCATCTGTTCATGTTGACGGATTTGGTCATTTGAGTTGACTTCCTAGTCTGGCTTTGGGTGACCAGATAATTGGATTTCAGGTCACAAACCTGCTTGGTTGGAACCTTGCTGACGGGTTGAGCCTGCAGTTTTGACACTAGTTGAAAGACTGCTGGTTCATATTGAAGTTTGGAACCACTAAGGTTAATTGTGCAGGTGAAACCAAGGAGGCTCTTAGCAAAGATAAAGACTGAAGAGGAACTGTTTGGTGCACTAAAATGGGCTGATTAGCTGAAAAACTGGTGAAAGGACTAGAAGATGTGAGCGCAGGACCAGGAGGTGACTTAGAAGGACTAGCCAGACTAGATGCAGAGTCTGGGAAAGTTGATTTTGGTGTCTTTAAAAAGAAAATATGAATAAAAAGAAGCAGTTAAATAATACTTAAATGCTGCTACATATATTAAAAAATAATTAACTATCATATGAGCAGAAATAAAGAGGAGGGGAAATGGTTTACAGGGTGTTAAAACTGTAAATATATTAAAAGGAAATTCAGTCAGAAAGGAGTAAGAAAGAGGCCAGAAACAGGATGGAGAAACTGTAAGAGCAAAAGAGCAAATTTTGCCAAGAATGACTAGGAGAGGCAAAAGGGCAAGCAGCAAGAGAGTTCAAAGTTGCAAAAATGTTGAGGAAAACACAGGGAAACACATAGAATTGTTGTAAAATTGGGGGACAAAATTTGCTTAAGTAAAACATATACAGAAGTGCTCAAGATTTGCCGGGGAAACATGACGGGAATCATGATGAAACTGTTTGAAACGCGGAGCAGTTGTTTACCCAGAGAAAGACCGCCTCGGGTTCAAACCAGGGTCAAGAGCAAGTCATCTGGGGAAACCTTTTGGCAAAACCGTTGAATTGAGGCGTATGATTGGCTGCAAGCCAGAGTCTATTTGATCAATGTTTTAAGGGCTTTAACTTAAGAGTTAAAGCCTAAAAAATGAGGAGCAGAAGCAGAAAATTCAGGGCTTTCATTGGCTGAAGTAAGTTTTAAAGTTTAATGTATTATAAAGAGAGAAAAACTGGATAGTTTAAGCTTTTGAAAACCAGAATTCTAAGAGAGGTTTTTGGTCTGAAACAAGGGGCTATAAAAGGGGGAGCTATCTGAGACTCTTCAGGGACTGGATCAAGTGGATTACAAAGGCCACAAGGACTACAGAAGGAGCCAGAGACCAAGTTAAGGAAGACTGATCTGGAACAGACCGCAGAAGCCCAAGACCAGAGCACAATAGCCCAAGACCAAGGTGCAGGAGCACAAAACCAAAGCGCAGGAGCCCAAGACAAAGGTGCAGGAGCCAAAGACCAATTACAAGGAGTCCTAGAGATTGTTAAAGGACTCCAAGTATTGGCAAAAAAACATCATTGTTCCCTATACACAGGCCTTATATCAGAAGGCTTCTAAGGTGATCTTCCTTCTGACTGTGAATAAAAAGCCTATTGTGACCCCTATCCAAATTTCCCATGATAAAAGGATATAAGCTCTATGATTAAATTACCCCACATCTTCAACCCTAGCCCAGGGGAGGAGAAATCATATTGCCAAGGTTGCAGGAGATTTGCCTCTATTAAAATCTCTAAGGAAGAGTGGGAGTGGTTGACTAGGCATCTTTAAATGACAGATAGTGGAAGGGAGTTTATTGGAGCTGAATTCACTAGACTGTTGCAGGATTGATATCAGCCTACAGAAGGGCTACCGCCTGCTGAAGTACAAGTGTATGGTGGGGATGCTCACCTAGTAATTGGGAAGGTACTGGAAGAGTTTGCTCTTATGCAGTCCAAGTACAAGCTCTTAACCAACCACTCACCACTGTTGGGAAATGACAACTCCTCCAAGCTGGTCCCTGGCTATGACCCAGGACACACTTTGGGGACTGGTGACCAGGAACCCCACAATCCTATATAAACAGATTAGTTCAAGTGTACAAGAAATTGTGCATGTTCTCCAAAAAAATATACCTTGAAAAGGATTCACGTTGCAGTATACCTAGGAATCCTACTACATTACATATTAAAAACTAATGTCAAAAAGTTGGATGATGTACCTATACAACTTAGTATATGCTAATTAGCACTAGAACGCCAGAAGACACCGCAGGGGTATAGGATAGTCAAGCTCTTCCTATACAACTCCTTTGCATTGACATTGTTGTATGGGTACTACGTGCCTCCTGAAAAGAATCTGCTGATCAATTTTCTTACCCATCCCTTTTTATTAAGCATTCAGCAACCACTGGGGTGCAGGGTGCCACCCCTCTAGCAATTGCATCCAGGGTTGTCCACCATGTACAGAAGAGTATGTGGATTCAATTAGATGCATTAGCTGAAAATTTGATTTCAGGGTATAATTCCCCAGAATAATTGCATTCCATTTGCAATTTGCATCACCCTAATAAATTATATTCCCTTGTAATTTAACTTTTTAATTTTTTATTTTAAATATTATAATTTAAAGTTTTAGAATTTAAATATTAAAATATTAATATTTAGATATTAATATTTAAATTATAATAGTGTTGTAACTGTGCTGTTCTAGCAGAGTTACAAGGGGGGAAATATTTGGAAACTAGATAATATTCTTTATTGAGAGACAGGTATTATATAGTAATTGTAAATTGTGGATAACAGGAACATAGTAGTGTTTATCACACGGTGGGATGGTGAAGGGGGTGGCTTGATCCTGATAATGAGTCAAGCTCCAAAACAAGGTATCCACTGTAAGGGAGCATCATTTGTTCATGTTGTTTGATTTGGAAATTTGAGTTAACTTCCTAGTCTGGCTTCAAGTGACTGGATAATCAAATTGCAGGTCACAAACCTGCTTACTTGGAACCTTGTTGGCAGGTCAAGCCTGCTGTTTTGATACCCCCCTCTGACTGAAGGTTGGCCTCCTCTGGGAACAGGTTGTCAGGGAGGTTTTTGGGAGCCTGGGCGCCATACTGAACTAGCTGTTTTTCTGTGGCAGGTAGGGCGGTCTCACGCTGTTTCTGCCTTGCCTTACAGGGTCTCAGGCAATCATGATGTAGGACCTTGTCTTGCTTACATTTTGTCCAAGTCCTTACACAAGGTAAATGTTGTTTTTTTACCTTTAAAATGATTGCTGGGCTTACTTTATTGGGTTGAAGTTTACTTTTGTCAATGTTCATGTCCCAAACTTTGTCACTGACCTAATGTCTGTTTTGGATGGGGACAAATGTCTTTTCTAGACGCTTGTTTTCTCTCTCTCTGTTTAATCACCATTAGCTTCTATGACCTGGGGATTGGAGTGAGGGGGGACCTGGCTTGGAATTTCCAGCCTGGGTCCTGATAATGTTTGGATGATATTGGGCTGTGTGCCATATAACAACTCAAAAGGCCTTTTCCTGGTGGATCTGTTCACACAAGTCTGGCATACAAGTAGTGCAGTTGGTAGAGCTTATACCAGCCTCAGGTCTCCTGGCTGTGAGTTTGGCCAAGGCTTGCACAAAGCTGCCATTTAGCTGTTCCACGTGTCCATTGGCCTGAGGGTGATAAGGTGTTGTCACTGTGTGCTTGACCCTGTTTTTGGTGAGGTATATGTTGGTATATTCAGAGGTCAGTTCCTTGCCTCCATCAGTTATCAGGAGTTCTGGCTTTCCAAACTTACTCATGATTTCCTTTCCTATGAACCGCTGTACGTCATTACCAGTATATGTTTTTACTGCTTGAGCCACTGGCCATTGTGTGGCATAGTCTATTTCAGTAATGATATACTTCTTTTTGTTGTGCTTCCCTGGCATGGGGACCACAATGTCTAGGGCCCATACCTTGAAGGGCAGTTGTAAGCAAATAGGTAGTACTGACTTAGGTGGTGTCTCACTTCTTGCAAATTTTTCACATACTTTGCATTATTTTAAGACTTCCTGAACATCTTGGTACAGGGTTGGCCACCATGCCTTATGTTTAAGGAATTTTTAGAGGTTGCAACTTTTTGTGTGCCCTAGCTCCCTATGGTAACATAAGATGGTGTCAACTTGCTGATGTGTGGGGACACATGAGATGGTGATCCTATCAGACATTTTTTGATGTAAGGTCCTGTAAACGTCTGAAAATAGGTGTTCATTCTTAATAACTGTTTCCTTTGTCACGTCTGTGGTGCCAGGGGGGAAACCTTCATACTTTGTTCAAAGTACCAGGAGAGGCCAGTCTGGGTCAAGACCATTTTTTCCTCTTGTAGTCTGGACGTACAGGCGCAAGAGTGTGTCTGCCATGGCAAGTTCTGGACCAGGTTTGTACTGTATGAGCATATTGAATCTCTCCAAGAGTTACATCCAGCGAGCTTGGCAACAAGAAAGATTTGCTTGGGCTTTTAAATATAAGAGCAACTTTTGATCAGTCAATGCTGTGAATTCCTCCTGTTACTCTAGATAACAACGCCATTTGACTAGACGGTGTATGATGGTCAGCAGTTCCTTGTTGTTGATAGGGTATCAGCACTTGCTGTATGTCAATTTTTGTGGTTTGTAGGCTACAGGTAGGAAATCACCATTATTGTTTTTCATTTGTAGTACTCCCCCAATGGATGCATCTGTCTCCATTTGGTATTCCCCATCTTGTTTGGGGTACTGTAGGATAGGCGCTGTTGTGAGTTTCTCCTTGAGACTTCTGAAGCAGAGGTCACGCCAGGGGGTCCATACAAACTTGGATTTGGCGCCAGTTATGGCAGATAGGGGGGAGCAGTCAAGATGCCACAGTCAGGTATGAAACGGCGTACGTTGGCTATCATCCCCAGGAATGTGTGGAGTTCCAACTTGTCTCTGGGTGGTGGCATTTTGCATATGGCCTGTATCTTTTGGCTTTTGGGCTTGATGCTGTCCTTTGAGACTATATGTCCTAGGAGGATAGTTGTTCATGGAAGAACTGGCATTTGGAGGGTTTGGCTAGCAGCTTGTGTTGTTCCAGGGTGGCAAAGACTGCCTCCAGGTCCTTGTGGTGTTGCTCCACCAAGGGGCTATAGACAATAATGTTGTCCAGATAAACCAAGACGTGCTTGCCTATGTGAGGGCAAACACCTAGTTCAAGAAGGTCACAAAGGTTGAGGGGGCGTTTGTCATATCAAAATTGAGCATCACACATTTTTATGAGCCATACTTTGTGCAGAAGGCTGTTGTGACTGTACAACAGTCACTGTTGAGTATTTAGCCAAATAAATACTCCAAGATATAAAGTTGCTCTGTTTTTGGCTGTTTGTTTTATGTAGATAGGTTTGGTTGGAATTCTTCAAATAAAGACTCCTGAGAACTTAGTATCTATATTCAATAAAAGAACATAGGGCAAGATTGGCCAAATCAATCTTGGAGACTAGGCGTCTCAAAAACAATTAAATTAACTGGGAAAATTAATTACTAGATGTATGGGAATATAGTTAATGAGGATTAAATTATATTGGTTAATTGCCTTGACTGTGTCAAGAAGTTTGATTAAGGTTAATTAAAAGTAAACCCCTGAATTATGGGTTTAAAGCGCCGCTTTGGAAAATGTGTTAGGTTAGAAGCGCCGCCTAATTGATTTGAGAAGTGCCAAGGCGCCGCCTGGGAAAATTGCTGGGCGCCGCAGTGACGCCTGGTTCATGTTTCAAAGCATTTTAATGGGTTTTAATGCAAAAAACCATTAAATTCAACAATAACTAAATAAAGGAAATGGTTTCTAGGAATTTAGGTTTGATCAGCTGATTCCCAGTTGGAACATTGATAGCTGTGTTTTGGGATGTGTAATCCACAGGGTTTTGGCGCCAGGAGCTGGGGAAGCTCCATGCTGAATTGGTACATTGGGATGAATGGAGTCAGGTGACTTCTTCCCATTGTAGGTTGGTTATCATAGGTTGAGAAATACTGGTGATCTTTTAGGTAAAGATCTAGGTTTGAATGACTCAAATGTCATAGACCACATGATACAAATCATAGGTTGATTCAGGAACCAGAGGGGTTTTCAGCCAAATATGCCCCAAATGGTATATAAGAGAAAACAGCTAATTTTAAATAAAGATATAATGTCAATTTTGACGCTTTCCCCTCAACTTCTTTTATATTATCATGTCTTATTTATTACTATTTGAAAGAGCAAAATTGGAGTGCTTTGAGTTGAGGCCGCTGCTACAAGAAAGAAAGTTCCTACCAGCTTGCTTGAGGAGGCTTGGGCAAGTCTGGAGGTCTCTAAGATTGCACCTGAGGAATCTTTGGTAGAAGTAAAAGTGGCTTTTGAAAAACTATACTCTGACTATTTTGCCAGAGAAGGAACCCTGGCACAAGGAAATTGAGTTTTATGCATGGGACTCCTGGAACTTGCTGTTAGGGTTTGATGAAACTTTGCAACAAGTAAAGGACCAAGCCAATTGTGAAGTTGAGGTGTTAAGAAACAGAGAGGAAAAGAGTGTCAAATTTATGGCTTGTTGGAGAGATGACAATACAGTGTTGTCTCACAAAATTGCCTTCCTGGAGGCAAAAATCCTCAAAGCTTTGTCACAGGAAGGTACCAGTAACAAGAGTCAAGGGCAAAATAACAGTAAGTTTGACTGGCTAGACCTGGATCTGTCACAGCTGTCTTGGGGATATCTTCCTCCTTAATACGGATCTGGTTGTAGCCTGCAGTTAAGTCAATCTTGGAGAAGACTGTGGCACCACCCAGGGCATCAAAGAGGTTGTCAATAAGTGGTAGTGGGTAAAAATTCTTGATGGTAACCTCATTTAGGGCTCAGTGATCTATGACCAGGCGCAGGGTGCCATCCTTCTTAGCCACAAAGAAGATGGTGGCTCCAAAAGGGGATTGTGAGGGACAGATAAGTCCTTTCTCCAAGGCCTCCTTGAGGTAGGCACATAGGGTGTTGTCTTTGTTTGGGGTCAGACAATAGATGAGCTGTGCTTTGGGTACAGCTCCCTTGAGCTGAATGGAATTTTGGATGTGTTTTTCCGGGGGCAACCTGGGTAACGCCTCCTCAAAGATTTCTGGGTGACAAGCCACAATTTTGCAATCCTGAGACGTAGTGGTGTCCTGGTGATCTTTGAAGTGTATGATCTTGCACTGGCAGGAGTCCCAGTCAATTTTATTGAGGTTCTCCTTTTTCATCCAGGGTTTCTGTAATGCGTACAAAAATATGGTTGCATAGGAGTTAGTCCACTGAGTCAGGTTAGATCTGGTGGTTGACACCTTTGCACTTGATGGTCAATAATGAGGTTGTCCAGTCTATGTGGGGGTTATTCCTTCTCAGCCAATCCAAACCCAGTACAATGTCAAACTTGGGAAAGTCAATGACAGGGTCTTGGATGATGGAGTGCAGGTTCTTGAGCATGACAGAGAAGGGGGTGGTCTCCCTTGTCACAACAATGTGATGTTCATTGGCTAAAACCATTTTTTAATCCGCAAAGGATTAGTGGCTAGCTTGAACTTGTTCACAAAGCTGCTGTTGACTAAGGTTTGATCTGCGCCCGAGTCCAGGAGTGCTGAGTCTGTGTAACTGCAAAAGCAGAAAGGGTAAGATATCAGTTTATTGGGGTGTCTTGCAATGGTGTAGAGAACTGGGTCCTCCGAGGGCACTTGAATCATTGGACACTGGTCCAAGTCCTTGGGGCGGTACTCATTGTTGGACAAGTCAGGAGTTGCGTGGGAAGAGCTTGGCTTGCTTAATGTTCTCCCAGGCTTTTCCTTTGTCTTGGTTGCCCTGTGTTGCAGTGATGCAGAAATGGGTACGGTTTGACTGGCCATTGTTCCTGTTTCCATGTCCATTTGAGCCTGTGGGTTTATGGTTTGTACTATTGCTGTTGTTTCCAGGGGTGGTTGACTGGAGTGGCCAGCTGGGTGAGAGTCTTTGGGTCTCTCTTGTTTTCCAGTTTTTGCTTTGTGGAGAGCATTGAATTTTTGCTCTGCTTTATCTGCTTTGCAAAACAAACTCTGTAAATTGGTTGTTTGGTCCAGGTTCACATGCCTCATTATGTGCAACTTGAGGGCGTTGTTGTACATGAGGTGTGTGGCTGGGGTGTCAAAAGCCATATCCAAGGGGGCACGTAGTTGGAGTTTCTTTTAGGAACAGGTGAGTTCCTTCACAGTGCCTGTCTGGGTTAAATTCTTTACTTGCCGTATGATCATGAGTGCGGTATCCTTAAGCACAAACCTTGCCAAGAAGTCTTGTTTGAACGTATCCCAGTTCTTTTCAGTATTTTCTTCATGCCACTTGTTGCACCAGGTGCCCATGTTTGGGTCAGTCAGATGGAGATCTCTGCAATCCAGAATTGTTGTGGGCATTCCATTTGGACCTGATTGCTTTGGGTCAACTGGATCCATGCAGCAGCGTTGTTGTTGTTGTTGTTGGCCCCAGCAAATGATTCCAGGGCAGTGCTTTGAAGTCTTTGGGCTATGTAGGCTGGCATGGTATTTTCATCAGTTGCAAGGGGAATGACGGAGGGTTCCTGGAAGAACCCTTGGGCAGACAGGGCATTGAAAACGGAAAGTGGTATCACAATGTTCTGGTAGAGGAAAACCCCATCAGGTATCTTGATGCTGGGTGCGTAAGGTGTCCAGTCTGATGGGAGGCCAGACATGATTCTATCAAGGATTTGTTGGCCGTGGCAAGTACGGGCAACAAGCGGAATTTTGGGGAATAAAGTAGGATAAAAAATCTACCTGTGCTATCTATGCTGTAACTGTGCTGTTCTAGCAGAGTTACAAGGGGAAAAATATTTGAAAACTAGACAATATTATTTATTGAGAGACAGGTATTATATAGTCATTGTGAATTGTGGATAACAGGAACATAATAGTGTTGATCACACGGTGGGATGGTGAAGGGGGTGGCCTGATCCTTTTAATGAGTCAAGCGCCAAAACAAGGTATCCACTGTAAGGGATTATCATTTGTTCATGTTGTTGGATTTGGAAATTTGAGTTGACTTCCTAGTCTGGCTTCAAGTGACTAGATAATTGGATTGCGGGTCACAAACCTGCTTACTCAGAACCTTGTTGGTGGGCCAAGCCTGCTGTTTCAACGATAGTAATATATCTAAATGTATTATAAGACATTAGTTATAGTTGCAAACACGTCAAATAATAATAAAAAATTAAAAATGTTTTTATTTACTAGCTCTTTGAGTACAGGTTCATTTATTACATAGTTAAACATTGAGAACTGAATTTATCTGCAACAGACAGCCTGCTCCACTTATGTTATAAACAAGTGATTGTTTAGAACTTGAATTAATTTTCCTTTGTAATATAATTTGATAAATAGATTTTCTATGCTTAATCTGTGTCATAAAGGGAAAGTTCCTTAGGTCAAAGTTCCTAAGGTCAAAAGTGCAAAAATTGAAAATGGGACCCCCAAAAAGTGCAAAAATTGAAACACTATGTAGGGTGCAAAAATAGAAAATATCAAAGATTAAAGTGCAAAAATCAATTTTCCAGAGTTCTCTTTGAAGCAGAAAAAAATATAGTTTATAATATAAAACTATATATTTTAAAATCTTTTTAGACTAAAAAAATCCAAGAAATTCATTTCTCAATAAAAAATATATGCTAGATAAAAAATCCTTAAATTAGCTGTTTTTAAAAAAGAAAGTTTATTTTAGTTTCACAAGCAATATTAGACTATAATTTATATGTAACTGTATTCAATTGAATATAAGATATGAAACTAAACAAAAAAACTGCTATATAAACTATAAGTTTAAAAAAGGTTAATTTAATTTCCAGCTTATGTAAAGCTATAATAATACTTCAATATAAGCAAAAAAAGGATTTTTCCTGCAAGATACAAGCATATTATTTTAGGTATTTTGGTTTATTAGTGATCTTATTTAAATGATAAAAATTATAGAAGTCTATCATTAAAATAATATAAAGTACATTAATTTCTTATTAAAGCTATACTATACAATTTTATACTTAATAAAAAGATATAGTCTTATATCTTATTTATAAGTCACAATATTCAAAGGTATCAAGAATCTGCCACTTACATATCATAAAATGAAGACTTGAATATTTTTATGTTAAAAAGACAGTACTTTCACCAAAAGATGATATAGATAGTTCAAAGTTATATATCAAAGAAAAACATTTTATACATCTTATTTTACTCTAATACATATAGTAAAAGATATAGTAGAAGATAATTGAGGGTAAGAAAAAGGGAAGAGAAGAAAGAAGAGAAGAGAAAAGGAGAAGAAAAGAAAAAAGTTTTTCTACTTGATATCAGATTTTATATAATCCACCCTCTTGACACTGCAGAAATTTTTTAAGGGTTTTTGGCCCCCAGTGCAGCTAAGGGGCCAAAAAACTTTTAAAAATTTTCAAGGAGGAATGAGAGGTGGAAAGGAGAAACCTTCAAAAAAACAAAGAGCTTATTGCACTTTGATTTAGGAACTTTATTTTAGGTACTTTGATTTCTGCACTTTGATTTTGTCTCCTGAAATAACATAGGGAAACATAGTACAATATTATATTAATTTAATATTTTTTGAAATTGCCTTCAAAACACACCAATTTATTAATATTGCAATAAAATAAAAACCTACCAAAAAACTTTATTTCTTTTTTCATATATCTAACTATCAGGTTTTAAAGAATCTACATGAGGAATTTCAAAAGTTTTTAATAATTATTTAAAATTTTATAAGCTTATAAAAAGTGTGACTAAATCTAAAAAGTTGATTTTTGATTTGAGGAACTTAATAAAACATAATGAATAAAATGTTAATTTTTTGCAAAAATTTAATATTAAGTGGAACTAGTTTTTTGGCACCTTTTTGTATTTTGATTTGACTACCTTTTGATTTCTGCACCCATTAAGAAACTATATGTAAATTTTTAAATAAATTTTTATGAGACAAAATTTTATTTTTTAAAAAGAAATAGCTTATAATAGTATTTTATATTAAGATTTGAACAAAACAAATTAAAAAATTGCTGAAAGTCAAAAAAGCTTTTTTTGGCTCTTGATTTCTTTTTTACATAGAAAAAAAGTTTATTTTTAAATTTTTTTAAATTTTGATGTATCAAATATTAAATTGAAGATTTTTTGCACTTTGATTTTTGCACTTTCAATTTTGTCCCCTCTATTCAAAGAGTTAAATAAATTCTATTTTAAAAGCCAAATTAAATTAAGGTGTGTTTTAAATTGCATCAATTTGGGCACTTCAAACTTGATTTTTTGATTTCAGCTACTAGTAAAAACATTTTTAAAAAAGTCAAATTTAAGAAAAATATTAAATTTTTTGGGGGAATTTTTTATTGAAAAAAAGTGTGAAGATCAAAAAATCCATTGATTTGGAGATTTTGATCTCCACACTTTGACTTTAGGCACTGGCCTGTCATAAATACTAATTAGTAACAGATACATGAAAAGCATTGGTTTTTGTGTTGTGTGGCTATAGTGGCACTGAAATATTAAGGATCAGGTGATGATTCACAAGGTCAACTCTGTGGCTTTTAAAATAAAAGTCAATGGTACTAAAAAGGGTTCACAATTATTTAAATAAATTTAATATATTTCTATCTTTTTTAATTTTTTATTTGTTAACTCTACAGTCAATACACTATTTGGTACATTATAATAAAAATATGTGTTCTCATATCTAGAATAATTAATTTTAATTATATTTTTTACTAATTCTTATATGTCTATAATACAATTCAACATCATGTCATTATATATAGATAATAATTTTTGAGTCCTAAAAAAACAAAATATATAACAATAAAAACAAATAAAACCTGGAGCGCCCATTTATCTGATTGGCTCCAAGGCAAGGGCTTTGGGGAGGAAGGATTCCAAGTGCTCATAGAAAGCCGCCACCACATTGGGTGGCATTGCAAAAGGCTAATCTCAGGAATATTGAAGATATCCTTGGTGTCCTGAGGGAGGCCTTTCTTCACCTTATTTTGATCAACCCAAAGACCTCCTCAATTGGATTCAGGAATGGGGAATATGGCAGGAGGAAGAGGAGTCTCATTGGACAATCATTAAGCCAGTGGTTAGAGGAATTGCTATTCTTGTCAATGGGTGGAAGCTCAGACACAACCAGATTCACTTTTTGGAGCCCAACATTATCCAACACAACAATATTAGTTGTGCCGCTGTAATTGATCCGGAGGTATTCCTTCATGGCTCAGAGAAAATTGAGAAAAGTCCTGCTATTGTGGGAACCCTTGATCATCTGATATTGGTACAACCTGCAAGGACCCAGAAGCGCTATCATTGAATAGGTCTGGGAACAGACAGCTGCACAATGGGCTAAGCCGTCCTTGGACCCCTTCTTGACCCACCCATGCCTAGACCTGAGTGAGGAGGAAAACAATGATTTGTCAATGTAAAAAAACTGGACATTGCCAGTCTGCTTAAGAACCGCATAGTTCTTGGCATAAATGTGTTGATCCTCAATTGTTTTTTGCTGTTCCTATTGTATGGAGAAACTCTGAGGACCTTCCATGAGAAGCCCAAATTGACCATTGTTTTGTAGACAAGGGTTTTGGAAACAGAAAGCCCAAACTCCAATAACCAGAATTGATTGGACAGCAAGTGAGTCCAGGTGGCAATCCTTGGATACCCACTGCTTGATTGCATGGATGTGCACGGGTTGAAGTAGGCTGTGCTGCCGCTTAGCCTTGGTGGATTCAGCAATTTGCCCAGTGTTGCCATACTTTTTGTTGATGTTACCAATATATCTGGCTGTGACCTCAAATTGGGACGTGTTATCCTGAACTTCCATTCCCCTGTTCAAGAAGTTGAGTAGAGCTTCACACTCACTATCTGTCAACTGACGCTGGCCCTTGACAGGTACTGCGGCATCCTGGCTGGCAGGCTCAACTCAGGGGATGGGGACCTTTGTGTAGAAGGTGGGATCACGCTTGGTTGCGCTGGTGCCGTCAATGGTGGCATACAACACAGGCGCAGATGGCTCTTCAGTGGTGGACAATGGCTCATAGGACATGTCAAAAACGCTGGGAAGGAAGTGGCAACTCTTGGATCAAGAGTGCAGGGCCAGGGTACAACTGGGTACACAGTGGAGGTGTAAGTAACCTCAGTGTTCCTGGTGACCCTGGGGTAGGAGACTTTTGTGGCAGGCCTTGAGAGCGGTTTCTGTCTTGGATTCAGGCTGGTTGATTAGGCTTGGGATGCAGGAGGTGGTTGACTGGTTATGACGTCTTGGGAGGCCTGTGTTTCAGCATGACTCCCCTCAAGTTGGGTTCTAGGTCTATTCTTGAATTCTCTGTGACGCCCTTGTGGACAGACTGCCCCGCAGGCTGATTCAGGAGTGGGTTGGGAATGTGATTGTCTGTCCATAAAAATAAAATAAAATAAAATAAAAAAATTAGATTAAATATGTACTTATTTGGCTTTATTGGTTTAGTTGTTTTCTCTTGATTTAGCCTTGAATAGTAACAGAATTTCTATATCTGTGATTTAAAGTGAATAATATTGTATATTTTCCAGTTTTGGATGATTTTAAAGTTTAATCACTTTTTATGTCTAAACATGGTTATTGAGATTGAATTTTTAGTTTGATTTTAGTCATGGTGGAGCTTCTTGATTTGGGTTGGTGTTTCCTAGTGTGCTTACTGTACATTCAATTTGGATTCCAGTTCCCGCAATTAATATCTAAGTTTACTAGTGGCATTCAAAAGTGATTTGAAATTTGGTTCTTAGATTTGACAATCCTGCAATTTCAAAAAACATGGTAAACTTAATGAAAATGGCTGATGAATTTGAATGCTTCAAATCTGATTCCAGTTAATTCATTTTTTCCATTGGAAAGATGCAGTTTGACTTAAAATTTGCAAAGTGTCTACAAGTTCCTGCATTTTTAAAAATTCAAATAAAAAAACAAAGAATTCAATTTAATTAAAAAAGGTCATCCCACAAAAGTGATTCAAAATTTGGACAAGAGATTTGACAATCCTGCATTTTTAAGTTCAGGCTCTGAATTTACAATACCATACTTCAGGATGAAAAACTCTGATATAAGGGAACTATACTGTATTTAGAGGTGTAAAAACTCTTTCATATATTTAACATTAAAACGTCTTGATTCTGGTTCATAAATCATAAGATCTACATGTACACTCCCTTCTTAGTACTTGTATTGCTCCTGAAAAAATCTGTGGACTCTCCTTGGAACAACCCTTTTTCTCTCAGAAAAAGCCTAACATTTTTTGTATCTTCAACCAGTCAACAAATAATGATAGGCCTTTTTTAAGAGACCTGAAGTTCTCTGTAAACTGTCAAGTCTTCTCAGGGTTAAGATAGAAAATGATGCAGAAATTCTTCATTGTCTTAAATGGAAAACTTCTTTAAGGGGTTTAAACAATCTTTATTAACCTTTAGAAGGAAAAATCCTTCAGAAAATTTATAATTTAGTATATTTTACTATCTCTCTAAAGCTCTTAAATTTACTGTTATGTGGACCTGCATTTCTTGTTTACTGTAGATTTACGTCAATCTACTAGCTTGTCAGGATTGACAATTCTTCCTCTCTAGAAACCTGGGCCTGGGAGCAGGAATTAAACCCCAAACCTGGATTCCTTTGGGCCGCTGGGCCTGTGGACCGTGGGACTGCCTGCCTGCGTTTTTCTGGGATCAAGCTCCCACGAGCTGACACCAAGCATATTAACCCATACAGTAAAAAGAGTCAATCCAAAGAAACCATTGCTCCAAATGGAGGTTAATCACAGCGCCTAATGGAGTCACTGATTTGGCAACTGTTAGCTTCATAAAATTGAAGTCTACACCAGCAACCAATCAAGAGCCAACCCAGGAAAGAGGCACAGGCCTGCAACCTGGTCCCATAACCTCAACACTAAAGCTAGATGAGCAGGCAGCCAAATTGAGAATTCAGACCAATGGAAGAACTCCTGGGCTGAGTGCTATTTTTCTGCCTTTAGACCCAAGCACCCAGTTCTCCCAGCCCTGGCCTTCCCAATGCCCTGATGAACCCCCCATGGAAAATTTTAAGTTTGGAGGGGGGTACTATATAGACCCAAGGACCCCGTGCTCCAAACTTATTGCCATTTTTAAATAAAGGTTATGTTAATTTGGCTCATAAAGCTATTGCCTTATTTTTATTTGCTGTCTACCAATTCAGTTCAAGATCTCCTGGCCCGCTTGCCCCACCGCCCGCTGTTTTACGTCCTCCTGGTGTACCCTTTGGACCCGTCCACTTTACCAACTACCCTCTAAAGTCCAAATACAAGGAATACACCCCATAAAAGATACTTAAACTCAATCCCCTGGCCTGCATACAATCTGCAGTTAGATACAACTGACAAGTCCCGTGGATATTTCAACACCCAAGTTGTTCAGAGGAAAATTCAATTATCTCCCTGCTTACAACCTGTCCATGGAACCACCTGTGACCCCAAAACCCATGCCTGCTTCTGCACCCAACCTCCCAACCAACCATGCCAGCAAGCTGTTTGGGATTGTGTACATCATCCTCACAAGGGTGATTGACACTATAATCCCAACTGCCGGCCCATGGTCTTGGGTGGGGAAGTCTGCCTCCTACCTTTTGAAGTTAGCTCCCCTCTTGTGGTGGGCATTGCCCGCAAAAAACCCGGCCCAAGTTACCCCTGAAAGCAATGGGCCAGCCGCCCAAGACAGGATCCCTGACATAGCTCTTAATTAATGGGTCTCTGGACCTCTTATTCCCTATCTCTCTGCATATCTCTTTTTCAGTAGCCTGCTGTCTAATTTTATATATAGCCCCCTGTTCCAATTTTTTACTTTTTCAGGACACTTTTTCAATGGCTTAAACAATTTCTTATAATCTTTTCCTATCCATAGAATTAGATTTCAATTTTATCTTTCTAAAAGCCCATAAAAAATTTTCTATGGTTTCTTTACTACTTTAATAAACTTTAAGATCCTTTATTAATGGCTTACATTAGTAGAATACACCTCAAAATCAAACAATGACCTCTTTTTCAACTGCTTTGAAGCTGTTTTCTGTCCATTTGAACAGTTTTTTGATCTCCAAATGGCATTGTTAACTTTTCATAGTCAAGGTGTTAAAATTTTGTCATCAATGTGTTACAGTATTTTTTAAAGCTATGGCAATAAGCAAAAGAACTCAACTTTAAGCAAAAATAATTCATGTGTAAACAAATTCACCTCCTTTGTAAACAAATTCAAAGTATCTCAAACCAAAATAGAAATGAACATAAAGGTTTTTAAATTGATATAAATTCATTGGCTTTTGATTTTTTTACATACACGCTATTTTTGCTTATATGTAAGATTTTTTGCTTGGCACCACAGCTTTGAAAACCAACTTAATGTTTTTTATGTCTTTTTATATTTTAACAATGATTTCTAGCATTTTTTATTTTTAGTAAACCTCCTTGAGAAATGTTTTTCTGTAGATATTTTCACTTTTTCATCATATTAAACTGTGTTAGGAAACTTTTGAACATCATCTTGGCATTTTTATGGGACACCAAGTCCAATTATAATAGCAGGTGGTTTCATAGGCTCCCAGCCTTTTAATCAATATATAAGTCTATAGTGGTTTCTCTAACTATCCTTTTATAGGATGATAAACCTAGTATCACTTTACCCCTTTCTATCTAAGGGATGTTGCCTGAAAATTGCCAAATTTCAGAGTAATTATCTCTGACTCCTAAGCACCCTCAAATTGTTGCGTTCCATCAGATATTTAACCAAATAGCCACCTCAATAGTCATATTAGTCTTCTCATATTTGAAAAGAATTCATAGGTGTCTCTTCTACAAGTTAATTAAAAGGGATTGTGGGGTTCCTGATTTCCAGTCCCCAAAGTGTGTCCTTGGTCATAGCCAGGGACCAGCTTGGAGGAGTTGTCATTTTCTAGTAGAGGGTGTTGGCTAGCTAGAATTTTATACTGAGCCTGCATTGATGCAAACTCTTTTAATACTTTTCCTATTACCAGGAAAGCATCCTCACCATTCACTTGTACTTCAGCTGGTGCTATACCTTCTGTAGGCCTGTACCAGTCTTTCAGCAACCTAGTAAACTCATTCTTAATGAACTCCTGTCCCCTATCTGTCATTTCAAGATGTCTAGTCAACCACTCCCACTCTTCCTGAGAGATTTTACTAGTGGAAAACCTTCTACACCTTTTACAATAGATATCTTCTTCCCCTTGTTTATGGTAAAAATGTGGGGCAGTTTACTAATGGGGGTTATCTTTAATGCTTAGACCTTTGGACAGGGGTCAAAATAGGCTTTTATTCACAGTCAGAAGGAATATCTCCTTAGAAACCTTCTGGTATATTGCCTGAGGGTCTAGGAAACAATAGGGGTTTTCCAATACTTGAAGTCTTCCAACAATATCTTGGACTCCTTGTACTTGGACTTGGGCTCCTTCTCCTTGGCCTTGGACTCCTGCACTTTGCTCTAGCACCAACTCTTTATCTCCAGCTCCTTTATCTTAGGCTCCTGCACCTATATCTTGGGCTTCTGCACCTTTGTCTTAGGCTTAAGTCCTCTGTGTAGTCCTTGTGGCCTTTGTAATCCACTTGTGTCAGTCCTTGAAAAGCTCCAGATAGCTTCCCTTTTTATAGCTCCTTATTTCAGTCCTAATTTCCTCTTGGAGCTCTTGTTTGCCAAAGCTCAAACTATCCAGTTTTTCTCTCTATAAATTATATTAAACTTTATAACTTACTTCAGCCAATGAAACCCCTAATTTTTCTGCTTTATTTCCTCATTTTTTAGGCTTTAACTCTTCAGTTAAAGCCCTCAAAACACTGATCAAACAGGCTTCAATCTACAGCCAATCAAAAGCTTGGATTTAATGGTTTTGCCAAACAGTTCACACAAATGACTTTCTCTTGACCATGGTTCAAATCCGGCGCTGCCTTGCTCCAGATAAACAACTGCTCTGCATTTCAAATGGTTTTTCTGTAATTCCTGTCACATTTCTCTGGCAAAACTTGAGCACTTTTGCCTATGTTTTACTTAAGTAATTTTTAAACCCTTTATTCTTCAACATTTCTCCAAGTTTCTCCGCATTTTCCAAACATTTCAGCACTTTGAACTTGCCCATTGCTCACTTTCCACTTCTCATAATCATTTTGGCAGAATTCCAACCTTTGTTCTCACAGTTTCTCTGTCCTGTTTCCAGCTTCTTTTAGCTTCCACATACTCAATCAACCCCTAATAAATTTACAGTTCAAACACTGTAAACTTATTTTTTCTTCCTTTCTTTTTAATTATATGATAATTAACTTAATATTTTATCATATCTCTTGACAGCCTTAATTAATTCTTCACCTGCTTCTCTCTCATAATTTTCTCTTTCAAAAGTCCAAAACAAGCAGCTAGCTCCTGTATTCACTTCAGCTAGTCATTCACAGCCATTTCCCTGTTCCTCAGCTAGTCCTTCACCATGATCTTCTGGCCCTTTAGCTTGATCTCCTAGCCCTTCAGCATGATCTTTTAGCCCTTCAGCTAGTTCTCTCTCATCCACCAGCTAGTCTTTCAGTCAGTCCAATCCAACCCATCAACTAGTCATTTCCAGGCCATCAACTAATCCACACTATGAACTACCAAGGTTTTAACTGCACTATGAACCATCTTGGTTCCAATCCTCACCATGATTTTCATGTCTCTCAACTAGCCTTCACTGTAATCATACAGTCCTTCTTACTAGTATTCACTGTAGATCTTGAAACTCCTTGGTCCTATGATCAGTCCCCAATACCAATACCCCAGACTCAGGCAATAAGTCCACAGGGCTACTGGCGCTTGGCTAGTCCACTTAAAAGTGTCCTCCACCTGGGCTATTCAACCACAGACAATCCTCATGTCTGTGCAGTTGGCTTTACTCACTCAGGTGATTAAGTCTGAGCTTTCAGTTTCAAAGTAATCAACTTTACTTCCCAGAGGCCTGATCATACCAAGTTCTTCAGATGCTTCCCCAAGCAACCACCCTAGTAACACCCCTGAGCATATCAATGCTCCCAGTGATAGCTTTAGGACCTCCACAAAGCCCCTAAGAAAACACAGACAAGGACACCCTATCAGTCTGTTAGGTAAGGTGCTTGCTCACAGGCCTCCTGTAAGCGCACAAGGGCATGTAGAGCTATCTTAGCTCCTTCCTTCTCTGGTAGCCCACTTTACCCACCAAGGTCACATCATTCACCATCCCTGATAGCCCACATTATTCACCAGGGTGGTCCACTCCCCACCCCTAGCAGCCATCATTCCCTGCTGGGTGAAGACACCTAACTAGCCCACAGCAGCCAAAGTTCCCTGCTGGGCTGGTTCATCACTTGCCTCTAGCAGTCTCTTTTTACCTACTAGGCGACCCTTATCTTCCCTAGCAGCCAATGTTTCCTACTAAGCCTATGCCTGTCTCAAAACCACAGTGCATTGTCAATTCACAGCATTGTGTCTTTATTTGAAGCCAAATTAACCCCACCTTCAAAACTGCTTTCATGTGGATTTTTACAGGGATGGAAAGAGAAAACACTAATTATTATGATTAGGTTACTAATTTTTATTATATCCTAAGATGTTCTTATGATTTCAATGCCATGTGGAATAAGCATCACATTGCATATTTACTTTTAAATGGTACCAATAGGTGTCCCTTCTATCAGCACTCAAAAGGCCTAAAGAGCAAACACCAACCATCATTTTTTGGAAAATCACCAGCCAAAGTAGCTGGGAAATAATAATGTTGAGGAGCTGGATGTACTGGTATTATGGCTGTCATCAACACACATAACATCCAGTCATTGCCTGGTTTGGCGCCAATTCAATATTCAGTTCAGCATTCTGGAAATAGCAACAAACCAATATCACATGACTTGTCCAGTTATTCAGCAATCCAAATCCAACTCACATATGACCTCCCCTATCTTTGATACAACTTAAGTCTCTACCACAGTGCAAGCTATATAAGTCTAAAGTATTATTTAATAAAATATACTTCTTTCTTCTCTAAATTCATATTTGAAGCTTCCCCAAAAGTTGCTCCTCAACACTGGTAGCAGCTACAGTTTTTCAACCACACCCATGAAAGAAAAAATGACTGAACAGAACCCACCCACCTTTGCCCACATACTAAACCAGGCTACATCTCAGGATACCTGGAAAACGTACTTCTGCGCCCACAGCATCAACAAAGACATACCTAGTGGATGCACTTTATTCAAAGGACTAGTCATCCCCAAAGCATGCGCCAAAATAATTCAATACAGTTGCTCTCTTCAACCACAAACAAACTCACTCCACCTATCACAGGTGAAGTTATCAACACCAAATACATTGGCATTGACAAGCTCTTTGGTAAAAACAAAGGAAGCATTATTAACTGGCTGGACCACTCAGCTGCTAAACTCTGTGCCAGCTGTATCCCCCACAAAAAATGAGTCCAGGAAGCCAGCAAGCACCTTTACAAGGCCACGGCTAACTGGTTTGCCACTTGGGTTGGCTCACAAACTGACAACCAGTTTGATAATTGAAAAGAATTCAAAGCAGACCTCACCCACAACTTCTGCATCACTTAAAACCTCTAATACATTGCAATGAAGCTCAGCAATCTTCCTCAGAAGACCACTGTCATAGCTTAAGCCAATGAATTTGAAGAGACATGTTTCAAGATCCAAAAACCAGTGCAAGCTGACAACGTGCACACAAGAGCCTTGTTCATCAACAGAATGAAACCCTTGGTTGCTGCCCTCATCTGTCCAGAGGCCAACATCTACATGCCTGCGCTCATTGCAGAAGCCAAACACGCAGAAAACGCACAAAAAATGGATTATGCTGCACACAACAGCAACTGCTCTTACAGTGGCAACAGAATAGATCATTCCAATGGCAACAAACGCTAAAACACCTATCACAATAACAGCAACTCTGATTTAAACAGTGGCACTTGCATCCAGAGCACAAATTTCTCCTGTCTAAAGAAGAAAGACACTGCTGAAGTAAACAAGGCTGAAACAGAAACCTGCTATGAATCTGACCCCACATTCTCTGACCTCAAAGGTCTCAAAACAGAGGAAATGGAAAGGAGGAGGGGGAACAGGCTTAAGTGCCCCTTTCTCCCCCCAAACCAACAAGAAATTTTACTAAGGCACAAAATTTTCTGTGTGCATTCCACATGTCCCACAATCTGGCACAAGTGACAAACTCCTGTTGACTATGATAACCAAAAGGCCTCAACTATGGGAGTCAAACCCTGGCATCTTGCGGGCTGCCAGCCCATAGGGCCAGCCGCCTGGCCGCCCGCAGTTTTTGGGGTTCAAATCAGGATTGGATTTGACTTTGGAGAATCTCCTGAAGTTTGATGAGCCAAGTTTGCCCACAATGATGCCTCCCGCGCTAGGGGTTCTTGTTAACCCAACCAATCAACAGGCAGGGTTAGCCACAGACCCCAGAATAACCCGGGCCACATTGGAAGAAGAAACAAAGATACCTTCCATGAGAAGCAGGCCACCCAGAGATGACCTGTCCCGTGACCTGGTTAAAGAATTGGAGTGCTCTAGTTGCAAGTCAGCTAATGAATTAACCACCGCAATTGTTGCCACCAAGGACTAGGAGGACCAAGTAGATGGGGTAACCCGGGCCATGAAAATCTTTGAAAGTTTTGCCATGACAGATGGGCATACTTATACCCTGGGCTGCCAGGAAGATGCCCATTGCCATCCTTACAATAAAGTGACATGAACCTTTGGTTCAACCAGATCATACCATACTTGTTATTAGTTTTATTTCATCTTCAGTCTACCCCTTGCAGCCCCGTTCCCTGTGCTCACATACCCCTAGAAACCGCGGACCAGCTGCCCAAACTTTACTGTCCACCAGGAGCTCCCTTTGGCCCAGTACATTTTACCGAGTACCCACCCAACCCAGCGTATTCAGAGTTTACTCTGGAGGAGATCCTTATCCACAACCCTGAAGCTAGAACCAGAGAGACTGAAACCGTGTACAGAGAAGGCGTCAAAATCACCATACCTCCTCTGCTATACCAAGACAAGTATAATTTCCTGCCCGCATATTTAGTTCCAATGACGCTGCCCCACACCCTGTGGCCTGACCACCTGCAAGATTCTGTTGCCACTGATGAATCCACCTCCACCCAAATATTTGGAGTGATGTATATCACCCTCACTGGGTTGATTAATTCCATGATGCCTACAAGTGGACCTTGGGCAATACTTGGAAAATTGTTATCTTATATTGTAAAGTTAGCCCCAATCCTGTGGTGGGCTCTCCCTTCTGGGCCCGCGGGCCGTCTGCCCGCAAGTTCTCTGGAACCCCCCTCAGGTTGGATCCCTGACACAATATTCTATCTTTATGAAAATAAAAATTAAAGATTGCTCACAACTTCTTGTCTACCCATGCACTTATAAATCACATACACACAAAATTTTATTTAACTCTGGTGTGCAACACACCATGGTAAGCAAACCATTTTTATCCAAGTACAAAATACCAGTTGTCAAATCCAACTTCAAATATGACAGAATGGCAGACAAATCAAAGGTTCTACTTGAAGGCAAAACAATTCCCTTCAGAATTGACTTCTAAGGCATACAAAAGTCCATTAAAGGACTTGTAATGAACAACATAAACTACAACATTATAACAGGCATGGACTGGTTCACCCAAGTGAACCCCAGCGTATGTTGGAAAACAAAGACCATGACCATCAAACTCAATGGAGTCAATTTCAGCATCCTCAAAGAACCTAAAGATCTCATCCTAAGAGACACAGTATTTGTCCAAATCATAAATCAGGACAACTCAAAACTTCTAACCAAATATAGTACTCTCCACATAATGATGTACACTGAGTTAAATAACATACAAACATAAAAGATCCAATGCCCAGAACTTGTGGCACTCCTAAAGGAATACGCTCACATATTCAAGGAGGAACTCACAGAGTTACCCCCCAACTGGGAGGTAAAACATGGCATCAACTTATGCAAGGCCATGCCTAAACCTGCACCCCTCTACAGACTCTCCCCCATGGAGACCCAAACTCTCAAAACACACATTGAGGACAACCTAGCTAAAGGCTTCATCCGCCTGTCTGAATCCCCATGGGGGCAGCAGTATTCTTTGTAAAGAAAAAGGAAGGCACTCTACGTCTAGTAACTGACTACAGAACACTAAATGCAAGCACAGTAAAGAATAAATACCCTCTTTCACTTATAGAGGATCTGTTTGCAAGACTCTCAGGTGCCAAATTTTTCTCCTAAATTGACCTCACCTCAGGTTACAACCAAATTGAAGTAAAAGAAAAATAAATACCAAAAACTGTGTTTTGTACAAAATTTGGATCTTTTAAATGAAGATTAATGAACTTTGGGATGACCAACGCTCCCGCAACGTTTGTTACTATGATGAACCAAGCACTGAAAAGTCTTTCAAATACATTATTTTACCTTGAAAATATCATCATATTCTCAAAAGCCAAAGAAGAACACCCCACGCATGTCTGCAAGACACTCAATTGACTTGCAAAGCACAAACTTTATGCAAAGCCTAGCAAGTGCCATTCATGGAAAATGACCTCCTGTTCTTGGGCCACATTGTCTCTGACGGTGGCATCAAAGCAGATCCATAAAAAATAAAAGCCATAAATAACATGCAACACCCCACCTCTATTAAACAAGTTAGATGCTTTCTTGGAATGGTAGCTTACCTAAGGAAATACATCAAAAACTGTAGAAAACTAACCGCACCAATCAATGACTTAACCAAGGGTAATGCCAAAAAGAAATTCATCTGGAAACCAGAATGTGACAATGATTTCCAATTATTAAAACAAGATTTGATCAAAGCACTAATCTTGTAATACCCTAATAACAACGGGTGCTACGAGCTTGAGTCAGATGCCAGTGACACTGCCATTGGCACAGTCCTGCTCATCTGCCAGCCAGGGCAGCAAGACTTCCTGCCAGTATGTTACAAAAGCAGAAAACTAACTAATACTGAGCAGAGATACCCAATACACAATAAGGAATTGCTAGCAATATACCACGCATGCAAGAAATGGAGATGTTACTTAGAAGTACATTTAAACGTCCAAGTACTAACTGACCATAAATCCTTAATATATTTCAAAACTCAGAACGCACTTGCACAGAGACAAGCCAAATGGATGTCTTTGCTAGAATAGCTTAATTTGGACATCCAATACAAAAAGGGGCAGAGCTGTTCGCAGCTGATGCTCTCTCTAGACTATGTCAGCCTAGAGAGGATCATCTTGACCACCTGGACCCTGGCTGGCCCAACCTATATAACACTGAGTGCAAGAAAAAATGGAAAGAACCCTCCACACACCAACTAACTCATGATACATTAGTAAGGAATGAGAAATATTTCCATGTATCAAATGGCACTGTATACCAAATCATTAAAGACAAACATTCTCCCTACATTTCCCTTGAACAAAGGATTGATATCATTCTCAGACACCACCGTCTATTGTGACACAAAAAAGCAACAACTTATACCTCACCCTAAAAGAAATAGTTTGGTGGCTTAACCTAAAGCAAGACATCATTGATGTCCTAAAGAAGTGCACAGTGTATGAAAAATACTTAAGCACCAAAGCTCCACAACCTACAATTAACACAGTGCCTGACCCAGAACCATTTAAGGTTTGGGGTCTGGACATAGTAGGATCCTTCCCAGAAGCCAAAGCAGGACAATGTTTCCTAATTGTAGCCATTGACTTTGTTACCCACTGGCCTATCTGTTGGGCAACAAAGGACCACAAAGCAGAAACAATAAACCAATTCATTAAAAAAGCAATCATAGCTGACTACAGTACTACAGACTAAATAATAACTGATGGAGCAACAGAGTTATCAGGTCATGTAGTAAACAACAACCTAAAATCAAAGAAAATCAAACATTCTACAACCTCACCCTACAGGCCACAGGCCAATGGCAGAGTTGAACATCTAAACGGCAGCCTCATCAGAACCCTGGAGAATATAATGGATGACAAAGCCAGAGACACATGGTCACTATATGTGAAACATTTTTTATTAGTATAATGGATTTGCACTAACCAAGAGATAAGCTACTCACCATTTGAATTAACATATGAATACAACCCAGAGATAGACACCTTCAATAACCAACCCTATGTGAAGATTCCCTCAGGAAAACCCCCCACAGTGGAACAAGTCCTAGTACTACATCACATACAGCTCAAAGACAAGATAGCAGAGAGCAAGAGATTCAAAGCACAAAAGGTAACCTCCACAGAGGAACCACTCACAATCAACTCCCCTGGTTGGATCCTCTCTGGAAACAGAAAGAAATTGGATTAAGTACACAGAGGACCTGGAAGGGTTATCAAATAAAGACCAGACAGAAACACCTACCTATTCAAGTTTCAAGGTGCCAAAGACCCCATCATCAAAAAGTACCACAGATCCTGCCTTTGCTTGGCAAAGTGTAACACTCAATTTGGCTAGTACCTACTAGCAAACAACTTCAGGAACATTAGGCGGCAGCTGTAAAGACAAAATCCCCTCCTGATGTACCAGAGTAACCCCTTAAGAGAGGGGTATGTCAAGGAGCTGGATTTACTGGTATTCTGGCCGTTGCCAACACACATAGCATTCTGTCATTACCTGGTTTGATGACAATTCAATATTCAGTTCAGCATTCTGAAAATGGCAACAAACCAAAATCACATGACTTTTCCAGTTATACATCAATCCAAATCCAACTCACACATGACCTCCCTTATCTTTGATCTAACTCAAGTCCCTGCCACAGTGCAAGCTATATAAGTCTAAGTTATTATCTGATAAATATATACTTCTTTCTTCTCTAAATCCATATTCAAAGCTTCCCCAAAAGCCGCTCCTCATCAATACAACAACATTAATATCATTGATTAGACAACTAACCTTCATGTAGATAACATCAGTTAATGCCTGGAAAGCACCTCAAACTGTGTTCACCTCAGGATGTTTAAATTCACTGCCCCCTTTGGCCTTGTATAGGACAGGCTTCCCCTGTTGCACTAAGAAATCCCTTCAAAAACCAGCTAAACCACTCAATTCACTTGAAGATTTAGCCCACACCGTTGATGAGAGATTTGTTGTTGCATACCCTATGGAGTCTCCATCCTCCACTTCCCCCTCCATGGAAGAAACCCTGATTAATTTAGATTATTTATTAGCCTGGTGTCAACTGTTATTGAGAAGCATTAGGATTGACCAATCAAAGTGCTCCACATCAGTTTCACTAAAAGCAATTGATCAACAGGACTCAGAAGGCGATTCTAGCCAATCAGAGGGTGGTTCAGAAATAATTCAAAACTCTCCAACTCTCCTAAATCAGGTCAGCAAATATTCTCTTCTGGCCAATCAGATTTTGAGCAGATAGTCATGTGACAGACTACTTGGCAAACTCATCCTTTAAACATAGCCAGGGGACTTTTGGTCCCCTGCTTGTTGATTTTACAATTCTATTAAATTTTGGTTTACTGTTGCCATATCTCTTTAAAATTTTATTCAGGAACTCTGTTATGGGTTTCCTGTTTGTTTTAGAAAATGTTGGTAGTTGTCTTCTTTAATCTTACCTTTATGTGGCTTGGTTCAACCCCTGTTGTCCTTCTGGAGCACCTAGAAGAAGTGTTAGTGTATAGTTGTTTTAATACTTATGCTTGCTCTTGAAACTTAGATTGACCTGATCCTAGATTTCTAGTTATTTTTCTATATAAATACCTACTTTTACCTGTATTTTCCTTGGTTTTTGTTCAACTTTGAGTCTGTCTTTGCCTCACTTTTTAAATACAAGGCTTCTGAGACCTAGTTGAAGGCATACTCTTATCCTTTAAGTTCTGGCTTGCTTTGCTTGCTGGTTGTACCCTAAAATCAATAGAAAATATTTCACTTGGGGTCTCAAATTGGCACTGTTGGATCCCAAATTTTTCAGAGAATTTTGTGATGATACTCCCAGTCATCAAATTTGCAGTGTTTACCCTGGCCCCCTTTTTCTGCTTCTCTGGTCTACTTCACCCAATTTGTGGCTGTGCCTCTCCTCTTTGGTGTGCCTTGTGAGTGATGATCCCTCTACCCTTCTGCTTCCCCTGGGTAAAATCCTCATTTCTGGTGAGGTCATAGTCAAGAGCCTGACTTGTGATGACCTGGATTTGCATTTTACTGAGCCCACCTTATCTGCTCCCAGCGCCAAGATCACTCCCTTGTCTTCCCCTTGAATGCAGGATGATAAAGATTCAGTCTCTCTTCAGGAAACAAAGATCCTGCCTTTTGTTCCCTCTTGGGCCCCTTAGGTGGTTGCCAGCTTTGTGTTGATGGGATTGAACTCCTACTTCCCTCAACTGTCCAAGGTGTCCTCCCTCTGGTTTCCTCTCAGAGCAGCTGTCCCAGTGATTCACTGGGTGGTATCCTGGTGGTTTGTCCCACCAGGATGGGAGCCAAACTTAGTTAGTTTAGCCCTCCTCTCTCACAGAATGCTTATTAATGTTTCTGCTACAGTAGTGTGACCGTACAACAGTCACTGTTGAGTATTTAGCCAAATAAATACTCCAAAATATAAAGTTGTTCTGATTTTGCTGCTTATTTCCTGTAGATAGATTTGACTGGAATTCTTCAGATGAAGATTCCTGGAAACTTGGTATCTATATTTAATAAAATAATAGATTATGGGTGGTTATCCAGGTGAGGCTAGCTAGTAAAATTGAGGCAAGATTGGCCAAAGCTATCTTGGGGACTAGGCGTCCCAAAAATGCTTTAATTAACTGGGAAGGGTAATTAATAAATACATTAGAATATAATTAATGAGGATTTAATTATATTGTTTAGTTGCCTTGGCTGTATCAAAAAGTTTGTTTAAGGTTAACCATAAGTAAACCCCTGAATTTGGGTTAAAAGCACTGTGGTGGTGCCTTGTTAAAGTTTTGAAGCGTTTTAAGGGGGGTTTTAATGCAAAAAAACCATTAAATGCAACAATAACTAAATAAAGAAAATGGTTTCTAGGAATTTAGGTTTAATCTGCTGGTTCCCAGTTGGAAAATTGATAGCTGAGTTTTGGAATGTGTATATTCCATAGGGTTTTGGCGCCAGGAGCTGAGGAAGCTCCATGCCAAGTTGTTACATCAAGATGAATGGTGTCAGGTGACTCTTTCTCATTGTAGGTTAATTCTCATAGGCTGAGAAGTACAGGAGATCTTTTAGGGAAAGATATAGGTTTGGATTACTTGAATTTTATAGACCAACTGATACAAATCATAGGTTGATTCAGGAATTGGAGGGGTTTTCAGCCAAATATGCCCCAAATGGTATACAAGCAAAAACAGCTAAATTTTAATTAAGATATTTTGTCAATTTTGAAGCTTTCCCCTCAATTACCTTTCAAATGTTATGTCTTCTTTGTTATCATTTGAAAGAGCAAAATTTGGAGTACTTTCCGTGGAAACTGCTGCTGCCAGTAAAGAAGTTCCTACAAGTTCACTGGAGGAAGCTTGGGCAAGTCTGAAGGTCACCAAGACTGTGCCTGAGGAGGCTTTGGTGGAATTAAAAGCTTAGTTTGAATAATTGTATTCTAATTACTTTGCAAAAGAAGGGACCCCGCTCAAGGAAACTGAATCTATGTGTGGGATTCTTGGAACCTGTTGATTGTATTTGACAAGATTTTACAACAAGTAAAAGCAATGACCAATTGTAAGATTAAGGCTTTAAGATCAAGGGAGAAAAAGAGTGTTGAGATCATGGCTCTTTGGAAGGATGAAAATAAAGTGTTGTCTCACAAAATTGCCTCCCTGGAGGCAAAGCTCTTCAAAGCTTTGTCACAGGAAGGTAACAGCAATAAGAGTCAGGGGCAAGATAACGGTAAGTTTGACTGGTTGGACCTGGATCTGTCATAAGTAGAAAACTAAATATTATGGTTAGATTGCCCATGGAAGAGAAAGGACCAGAAAAAAGTAGCTGTCAAACCTCTTATTAACTTGGAAATTTTAAATGTGGTTATCAATAAAAATGGGTTCTTGCCTGGGCTGCTCCTATTAACATTAACACTATTAGTCTTGCTGCCTTTGAGCCAATTAATTATAGTAAACAAACCACCCATTATCAGCACCCCCTGTGGAAAGTGTTTGGTCAGCTGGTTGCCAAATTTTTTGGATTATGAGAACATTGACCCCAAATTCCAGGCAGCAACTTCAAATGCTAAAAAATACTGTGGGCAGCCAATCAGAATCCTTCAAAATCCCCCCAGCCCAAACTTATTTAAAAATTATTCCCCTCTCACTCTAGAAAACTTTTTCTAGATAGCTTTATCACTCTGAAATAAAGGAAGTTTTCACTGTAATGATAGAATATTTGGGCCTCTTGGCCCTGGTGCTTAAAAATATTATCTCTGTTATGATGCAGTTGGCTTCTGACTCCTTAGTGGCTCCTTGGCCTGATCTCTACACCACTTTCTCTTTTAGCTACTTTACTAATTTTCCTTTACAGATACTACTTGAAATTTCACTATTGATGACATTAATAAGATATACTTCAAAATTCTCTAAGTTAGTGATATCTTCCTCCAAATTTGGTCTGGTGCTGTTACAGCAGCTTAAAATTTGACTTCTTTATCCCCATTTTTCCCCTGGATATCTCAGCCTATCACTTGAACCTTACAGTGCCATGATAGTGAAAGTTTTTGGCTGAAATTAATTTCCCCAAGAGAAAATTACAGGGAAAAGAAAGGTTTTCAAGCCCTTGAAATCTGCTGGAGATTTAAATTTGATTATTGATCAGAGATGGGTGCTATAAATTCACTGCCACCTTTGGCCTTAGATCAAACCTCTTTTCCCTGCTGCACCAAAAAAGGGCCAAAAACAACAGCCAAGCCACTTAATTCTCTAGGAGATTTAGCCCATGCTGTTGATGAGAGATTTTTCCTTGCCTACCCTGCAGATCCCCTGGCTCTGGTTGTCACAGCCTTGAAAGAAACACTGATCAATTTGGACTATTTGTTGGCATGGTGTCTGTCAGGATTGACAATTCTTCTTCTCTGGAAACCCAGGCCTGGGAGCAGGAATCAAACCCCAACCCTGGATCCCCCCGGGCTGCCGGGCCTGTGGACCGCAGGACTGTGTCTTTCTGGGATCAAGCCCCCACAAGCTGATATTGAGAGTGTTGGCCCATGCAGTGAAACAGGCCGAACCAAGTAAATTATTGCACCAAATGGAGGACTAATCACAGTGCCTAATGGAAGTACTGAAGTGGCAACTATTAGCTTCATGAACTTGAAGTCTACACCAGCAACCAATCAGGAGCCGACCCAGGAAAGAGGCACGGGCCTGCGGCCCGGTCCCATGACCACAACACTAAAGCAAGATAATCAGGTAGCCAAATTGAGATTCTTGACCAATGAAAGAACTCTTGGGCCAAGTGCCATTTTGCTGCCTTTGGACCCAAGCACCCAGTTCCCCCAGGCCTGCCTTTCCTAATGCCCTGATGAACCCCCTCATGGAAAATGTTAAGTTTGGAGGTGGGGTGCTATATAGACCAAAGGACCCCGCGCTCCAAACTTATTGCCATTTTTGAATAAAGGTTATTATACTATGGCTTATACAGCTACTGCCTTATTTTGTATTTGCCATCTACCAATTCATTTTGAGATCTCACGGCCCTCCTGCCCCACTGCCTGCAGCTTTCTGTCCTCCTGGTGCTCCCTTTGGGCCCATTCACTTCACTGATTACCCCCTGAAGCCCAAATACAAGGACTATACCCCAGAAAAGATACTCAACTCAATCCTTTGGCCCGCATACAATCTGTGTTAGATACAACCATCAAGGCCTGTGGATAGTATCAACAGCAAAATGGTTCAGAGGAAAATTCAATTATCTCCCTGCTTACAACCTGTCCTATGGAGCCGCCTGTGATACCCAAACCTATGCCTGCTTACTTGCCCAACCTCCCAACTGACTATACTGGCAAGCTCTTTGGAATTGTGTACATCATCCTCACAGGGGTGATGGACACCATCATACCGGCTGCCGGCCCATGGTCTTGGGTGAGGAAGTCTGCCTCCTACCTTTTGAAGTTAGTTCCCCTCTTGTAGTAGGCATTGCCCGCAAAAAACTCAGCCCAAGCTACCTCTGGAAACAGCGGTCCAGCTGCTTGAGACTGAATCCCTGACAGTGTTGACCTCTCTTAAAGACTATCAGGAGCGCCCAATCAAACAATGCTACATTGACAACCAGAAAGTCAAATGAATCTGATCTGGTTGAGGCCCATTCCAACCAATCAGGTGGATCCACAGAAATTATCCTGAAACCCTCCAGCACCCCTGGCTCTGGGCAGCAAAATTTCTCTCTTAGTCAATCAGATGCATTATCAGGGGCATGTGATTTCTTTCTGCAACTATCCCCCTTTTTACAATGCCAGGGGACTCTGAGTCCCCTGCTTGTCAATTTTCCAAAATCATTAAACTCTGAAAACAGTTGTCTATACTTTGCTATTTAAAATTGGTTGACTTTACCCTGGAGTCTTCTGTATCTTTAATCTAAGTGTTAGTTAATTTCACCTTAAGTTTTACCTTAGTGCTGTCCCTTTCAAACCTGGTCATCCTTTTGAAGCCTTTAATCATAGGTTTTTTACTTAATTGTTGTGTCTGTGGTTTACGCTTTCAAAAACTCAGTTCAAATCCCAAATTCCATTTAAATCTCCTTATAAATCTTACTCTAAACTTGATATTTTACTTAATTTTACTGATTTTGAACCTGCTCTTTGTCTTTACAACCACCCAAGCTACTCAAAGCTGTTGCCAAGGCCCCCAAGTGATCTCTGCCATTCTTTATCCAGTTTCTCTTGTAGCTGACCTACCCCTCAAAATTTCTATTACTCTGAGGCATAAAAATTTCACTGTTAGACTCCAAATTTTGTGGCCTTTGCAACTATGATCCTCACAGTTTTAAAATTTGTGGTGCTCACTTTGGCGCCTTTTGTAATCTCCCTCTGGACAACTGCCCCTGATTTGTGATCTCAATTTTCTACTTCTGCACGCCTTGTGGGTGACAACCCCTACAGTCTCCTGTACCTCCCTGGTGAGCTCCTTATTTCAGGAGAGATGATTGTCAAGAGTCTCACTTGTGATGATTTGGACTTTCCTGCTGTAGACAACGCTGTGCCAGCTCTCTTGCGGGAGGAGGTACGGATGCCTTCTGTCCTTAGCTTGGCTGGAGACAACTTGGTGCCCCTCCAAGCACCTGGGAAGTTGCCTTCTGTTACCACTTGCACACCCTTGCTGCTTACCAGATTAGTGTTGATGGGATTGAATGTGTATTTTCCTCAGCTGTCCCCTGTGTCCTCTCTATGGTCCCTCCTCTGAGCGGCCATCCCAGTACTCCACTGGGCAGCATCCTGGTGGTTCCTCTCACCGGGATGTGAGCCAAACCTAGTTAGTTTAGCCCCCCTCTCTCACAGGTGCAGCTGTCCTAGTTGAGAAATCATGTATTTATTATTTTCCTCTAAAGTTTTCTCCCCAAAATTGGGATATTTACACCCTTTGTTTAATGGCAGTCAAATGGCTTGTTGCCTGGAGGGTCTAAATTATGATATCATAAAGGAGCCTGTTAAAAATTTAGCAGGAGAGGGAAGATATTCACTTTCAGCTAATCAGAGGCAAGTAAAATTTTAGAGGCCCTGTCATTAATGACATTTTTCTTTTAATCTTAAAGTGAGACCCAGACCAAGGATCAAACTCTGGTTCCCACCGCCTGCCAGCCCAGAGGACCAAGGGCCCAGACACCTACATTTTTTTGGGCTTGATCCAGAAGGATGTTCAACAGGCATCCTACAGAGCCTAAAATATTCACCAAAATCAAAGGAGTTTGTCCTACAGAGTGCATCACTAAAGTCTCAGACTTATGCTGAAATGGTTGCCTGCCAAATGGAAGATTCAGTGAAATCCAAAGTCACATCCACCAATGAACACCAACCAATGTTAAAACCCAGTGTCAAGGCCAAGACAAAATTGGCCAGGCCCCATGATTTTGAGAACAAAGTTGGGAAAATAATTGCATGTAGCATCTATTCTTCAACACCCACCAATCAAGAGCAAGCCAAACTCAATAACCAACCAATTCACCAGAAGCCTGATGTTAAGATATCCAAAGACCAGAATTCCACATTTTCTGGGGCAACCAGAAAAGGTAGTATAAAACCCCAAGTTCCCTGGAAATAGTGGTATTGTCATTTGGAGTAATAAAGCTGTTATGGACCTTTGATTCAACAATTTCTTGTCTTATTTCATATTAGTTCTCTATCATTTACAAATCAAACCAGAAGGCTCTTTCCAACCTGCCACCTCACCCATAGATTTTCAGACCCCACTCCTGCATTATTATGTCCTCCTGGTTCCCCTTTTGACCTCATACACTTTACTTAATATCTGTTAAAACTGGTTTTCTCATAGTTTACACTAGAGAAACCCTCTTGGCCAACCCCCTGGCCAGATCACGTAAACCAGAAAATTTGATTGAGAAGATTACTGGTACACTGTCCAGCCCTGGCTCTTCATAAATAAGTGCAACTGCCTGTCTGTGTACCTAGTTCTAATGACCCCTCCTATTACTCTGCAGCCCAACTACCTGCAAGAATACAGGATTGTAAATGAGACCACATCTCAACAGTTTGGTGTGATGTATATCATATTAACTGGATTGGTAAACTCTATGGTCCCATCTAGCGGTCCTTGGTACTGGCTAGGTCAATCCTTCTCCTATGTACTTAAAATAGCACCTATATTTTGGTGGACACTTTCTACCAGCCCAACAGTCCCTTTGCCTGTGTCTGCTAGTGCCTCTCACCAATCATGGCTCTCTGGAATGCCCCCTCTTAATACCACCTCCCTTAAACTAAAAAATTGCTTTCAGATATTTTTACCTACTTATCATAACAATTTCTATTTTACCAAACAAAACATAGAAAAATGGTCAAGTATGTGGGGCACCAAGTCCCCTCAGGAACTTCCCATTTACATTTAATTTTAGCTTGGATCTGAAGGGCTTTTAAAGAGCGCCATGAAACTCTCTTCCCTTTGTCAAGTAATAATTTATTTTATGTAACCATTTTAATTTCCTCTTTGCAGTTTCTCTAGTAATTTGAGTTGTTCAATCTTTCCCTCTTCTGAAAAAAATTATAAGGTTAAAGTTTTAGTGTAATTTCTTTCTTCCGTTTTGATGTTGACATGAGGGATCACCTCCACCAATTCCAACTTTAGTCTGAAATGATTTACACAACTCTAAGAGATTGACTATATTTTCTAGGCATGTAATTGATAATAGTTTAACCTTAATAATAACATTTCAAAGTTAGTATTGTTATTTTTGAAGAAATGTAATATTCTGAGTGAAGTGGATAGTGTGCAATATGCACATAACACACCATACTTTAGTCCCTGTGATGTGTGGAAAGAGCTGGGAATATAAAAATAAAAATCATGATAATGAAACTTTCCTGCAATATGAATACAGGTATTTCACTTTTAAGTGATGGAAAAGAGGAATGGTGCAGAATATTTATTTACCAATTTAATAATAGGAGAAATTTAGATTTTGGTTAAGCTGAAAAGTAAGTTTGCATTGAGAAAGTAAAATCCTATCTAACTCTGCAAACTTAATCCAGTTTCTGAAAAGTCAATTCAAACCACACTATGACTGTAACCCTACATGCAACTTGAGGGCCTTTGACTTCTGGTCTATGGAGGGTTAAGTTGAGTGGGAGGCCTTTTGAATGAACCAATGTCTTGGCACAGAGTTAAATATGAAAGTTTAACAGAACACTATGATATTCCTGCTAAATAGATATATATTTAAATAGTTAATTTTATGTACAGTAGTTTTAAAACCTGTTGAGATAAACATATATTATTCAGTTTAAAACACATGAACTCAGTCTAAAAACAAAATCAAAGTGGATCCAAATCTATTGTAATTTAATATAAATTCCTTGATTTTTGATTTTGTTTTTAGACTGAGTTCATGTGTTCTAAACTGAATAATATACATTTATCTCAACAGGTTTGAAAACTACTGTATCTTATTATATTGAATCAGTAGACTCAAACCTGCCACAGTAAGAATATCTTGGGCTGGTGGGCTTTGAGATGTTAGATTTGAGCTTGTTTTGAGTATTTCAATTTGGGGGTTAAACAATAATATATTTGTTTTTAAATTACCAAATTTCAGCTTGCCAATGAGATAGGCTGGTTCATTACTTGTTGTTTCAGAGAAATTTCTATATCAGTTTTAATCAATTAGTAAGTTTAATTACAATTTAATTCCAACTATTCCACCAATCATGTAATTGGGCTTTCAGAATGGCATCATGTAATTTGTTGGAATAAATTAAAACATAATATCATATTTCAGTTCCAAGCGCGGTGTATGATTGCAAATATAGAAAATACATTGAAATGATGGGTGATTTATCATTCAGTTTAATATTTTAGTCAATTGTAGCATGATAGATTCAAACGATGATTGAAAATATAAAACTTTATGGCTTGTTTTGAATCACTTTTTTAAAAAAGGAACTAGTTTTTATTAGAGTTCAAAGGCGGCGTTTAAAGGAACGCGGCCATGTTTGTTAGAGAATCAAGGATCAGTCAAGTTTTGGTTAAGATTAAGGGAGAACTGGCAGGCTAGAACAGATCAGGGAACAGAGCCATATTTATCGGCCTGAATAATTTACACTATCTCAGGGGGTTGTAAAAAAGCTGGATTCAATCTGAAGGATATAATTTGATTTTGAATTTATCTTAGTTTGAAAAATAGGCCTTAATGCTTCACGTGAAGATTGTTTGTGAACAGAGTTGGTTAAAAGTAAACTGAAAAAGTTGCTTTAATTTAACAGCCATGTCGTAATAAACTAGAACTATAATTTAATTTAAACGTTGAAATTCCGATGCAGCTTTTCAATAATTGAAGTAACCTATTTAATCAGATCCAGTAATTTGGGACAATAAAATTAATTGAGAACAGTAATGAGGCGAAGGAAGTTAGCTGCTACTTAAGAACGTTATTTAAAAAAATACTTAAACGTTAATTTGCGTGAGCAGAAGAAATGTCTGGTTGGGTTGAAATTAAATTAAATTAAAATGTTATTTTGTTTTAGAGGCTTGATATGTTTGGGCTGAAGAGTGAACAGTGACATATTTAATGACGTGGATTCGGCTTGACTTGAAAGTTGAGTGTACTGGACTTCCGGCGGGTATTGCACCAGCTAGGCTAAATTTAAATTCTCGAATCGAAACTATCAATATATCAAACAGCGCTGGAAGTGAGCATACCGGAAGTCCAGGGCGTACTGCTTAATTAAAGGGAAAGTAGTTTAAGAATTAAGGGCTGAACTTTGTTGGGATTGTCCAAAGAACAGGGCAGATCCAAAGTCTTCGGATTGAGGATAATTTATGAGATGCTATTGATTGAATATTTGATTCAGCAGCTTGTGATTCGCTGGAGTAAAATTCTAGATTGATCCAAGGTTCCATATGCCAATCATATTTCATCTCATTGGGATTTGTTTGCCTCATTTCCAGTAAAATTTCTTCAATTCTGCTACAACCAACAAGACTTGGATGAAAGCGAAAGCTCTGTCGAGATGGTTGAGTTTCAAAGCAACTGAATATTCGTTGGTGGGCTTATCTTATCACACTCCTATCGTTAGGAATTTGGATGCAATTGGCATGGTCAAGGTTTGATTGGGCAATACAATTCACGTCAACTTGTGGGCTATGATGACGGTTGCATCCGCAGGGCTTGAATTGGCTCGCTCCATCGGATCGGCTTACTTTGACGAGGCGAGTCTGAGTAAGCTAATTCTACGCTGCCCCAGGCTACCATGAGGATTCAAGGCTAGAGCCCCATATAGGACTGACAACTCAAGTAAAAGTTTAAGTTTGGTTATTCTGAGTAGCACTTTCCTGTGGCTTTAATTGTACCTCCACACTTAGACCCACAAGCATTTTCAGGCTGCTTTCTATTGCTCTACTTCTATAGATAAGTCAATTGCCTTTACTGTATTTAAGCCTAGTCACTACTTTACTATTAGTATTGTGATCTACTCTCCAATGCAAAAGGACGAATGTGCTGAAGATGCTTCCAAACTCAAAGGCTTAAAGGGTAATCATTTTTGATTCTCCTCAGCTCTTTTATTTGTCTAAATCTCCTTAGGTGATATACCAGTTCCATCTAATGAAACTGATTCAGGTACAAAAGTAAAACCTGTTACTTCTCAACCTGGCTCCAATCAAAAGCAGCTGCCAATTTCTAAAGGCTCCAAAGAGAAAAACACTCCTGCTCCTCCAAGGAGTTATGGTAAAAAGAAGTCTCAAAGCGCTAAAGCTGCTAAAGCAGCTGCTACCAATCCATCTCCTCAAACTGAAGTACCTTCCTCTCCAAAGCGTACTGATGCAGGCTCTCCTAGAGTACATCGGTCAAATAGCAAGCATAGTTTAAAGCGCCGTGGAAAAGACAAGGAAGGAAATTCGCGTCAGGCTAATCAGGCAATTGAAGCTAGCACCTGCTCCTCTAATGAGCCTGATCAGCTCAACACTTCTCTAGGAAAGTTATCCCTAAATGGAACTGAGCAGGTACAATCTTTTATCCCTGCCCAAGATCAGGTTGGTAATGTTCAAGAAGACAATATTACCTTGGTAGATAACCCTTCTGCCAGCAACAGTGCTGGCACTTTTACTTCTTCTGCTCATACTCCCTCTAACGCTTCTCCACAACTTCTCCCCATGGATTTATCTAATAGTCCCCCTATGCCCTGCCCGCCTTTTCAATTCATGCCCCTCCAACCTAATCTTTATCCATTATTCATGCCAGCTCAAATGCAGGATGGTAGATTTGTGTTTGTTCCAGTTGCTTATCCAATGATGAATGGGAATCGCCCTGGAAACCATTATGGTGGTCTTGAGCATATTCCTCAGCCTGTCGAGGGCAGTGATGCCAATAGTGGTCATATCCCTACTCCCATGGTTCTTGCTCATCCTGACTATCGTTTTTTCCCACAGGATGGGAATTTTACACCAATGCCTATTTATGACCTTGAAGCTGAGCCTAGCACATCTGGTGCATACAGACCACCTAATCATGCCATGCAGCCTGTCTTTGCTTCACCCATGCCTTGGTCAGGACACCCTCCAGCCATGGCGCCTTTACCAGTCGTTAATCCCAAGGGGGATGTTTCTGCCCCACAAAACTTTCAAAAGCAATCAAATGGCTATCATTCCCGCTCAAAAAGCTCACACCAGAACTCACATCACGAGTCTGAGAATTCTGGCTACCAGGGTACATTTGATTTTTCTACTGAAGCCCTTGAAATCATCAACAAAGAGGCAGATGTCATCTTCCAGCGCCTTGCTCCCCAGCCAGTCGAGAGGGAACGTCAAGATAGCCTTTTGAATTATCTTCGCAACGTTTTGAGCCAAGTGTTCCCAGGTAGCAACTGGCCTATTCTCAATTTACTTACTACCCATAGACGCTGAACTGCATCCTTTTGGTTCAACTGCAAATGGGCTGGGTATGGCAAATGCAGACATGGATCTGTGTGTGTGTTTCCCCAATCAGATCAAGTCCAAGGTGACCGCAGTGGAATTCGTTGAGCACATGGGCAGTGTCCTTCATCAAGGTATTCCCTTCCGCTTTGCAATGTTAACCAGTAGATGGACGTTTTTCTGAGGTCAAGCCTCTAACTCGGACCCGCATCCCCATCATCAAGCTCAAGCACAAAGATGGGCTCTGCTCTGATATTGGGTTTGAGAACAGACTTGCCTTGTGGAACACTAGGCTATTGAAAACTTACACTGAAATTGACTCTAGACTTCAAAAGCTTGTGTTTCTTGGTAAGCTTACTTGACAAGCATATTTAACAGTTCAGTCAAGCATTGGTCCAAGCAGAGGTCAATCAATGAACCTTATCATGGAACACTGTCAAGGTAAACTTTATGCATGCTGGGGTTTAACTGTTTAGCTACTGCTATGTCTTGATGGTGATCTTCTTCCTTCAACAGCGCTCTCCCCCCGTTTTACCCTGCTTGCAAAAAATACATCCCCCAGAGCAAGGGACACCCCGTCGGGATGTGGATGGGCACAATGTCTATTTCTTTGAAGATCTTCCCAACCTGGGTCGCTATTGGCAATGCGAGAACACTGAGACAGTGGCTGAGCTCTTGTTTGGATTCTTCCAGTACTATGCCTATAACTTCCACTGGAGCAGGTCAGTTGTATCTGTCCGCACTGGCTCTATCCTCACTAAGGAGCAGAAGAATTGGATCAAACCCGTAAGCCATTGACAAGCTGCCAGCTGACACCTTAGAAATTCTCGGCTTCTCCGTCTACTGGTGCCAGTGTTGCAGATCGCTTCTGGCTATGTGTTGAAGATCCCTTTGGTAAGCACTAGTTTCAGCCTTTACTAAACCCTGCCAGAACTGGATCATAATCTGGGTAGGCCTGCTGACCGCAATTCGTAAGTTATCCTCCATACAAAGCTAACCCTTGCAGGGTGTTTGATATTAGAGGCGAGTTTATCCGGGCTACCAAAATGCTTAAAGCGCGTGACCCAAATAACACACTCTCAAGGCTTTTCATGCCATTCGTGGCTTCAGATAATATCAGCCAGGGATATCAAGGCTATGGCACCCGCGCCGTCCCCCAACAGACGCGGCATGTTTCATGATGTTTCAACCCAGCTGTACCCAGTCTCCCCAAAACCGGGATGTTTTTTCATCGCTTTTTTCCGTCCCGGGCGCCTCTGTTTAGCATCATATATTCTATTTACATTTCTTTGCAATAGGTTCTTTCCAAATGGGTTGGTCCCATGCCACTACTATTAAATACTTGGCAGTTGCTTTTTGTCTAGTTACAATCGTCATGCACTTTTGGTTTGATACTCAGATTTTCCACCTTAGCCTGATAGCGTACACTCCCCCAACTTGTTGACATGGTGTCAAACTAAAACGTCGATATAAAGGTTACACCGAAACCCTTTTCATCTTTTAAGGATCTCTTTGTCAGCTTATAAACCTGCCAGTGGGTGTTGTGAGTTGATTCATGACTTTAGTGCTCAGTGCTGATCATCTAGATTAGTTATTCCAACTAAAATATATACACTGTTTGACTAAGGTCACATCAGCTAGTCAGGAGACCAAATTTTTAATGCTTGGACTAGATCTTAAAATAACTTACACACTGATATGCTGTAGTCCTTTCTGGGTATCAATCTGTGGCAACACCACTGGTCAGGGTACATAACATACACAGCTTTCGCAGGCAGTTGTAGGATTCTACTCTGAAACTGCATGGATGAAAGCAAATAAAAGCATAGGCTCCGTGAAAGCTATGCAAACTTACTTCAATGGTAAAGACCTAGAGGGTGACCCAGCTGAGTGGAGGGAGTTAGGTAAACTACAGGCTGGGATAAAGTTGTTGCAACACCTTTGATCACTCCATCCTGGGGAATCATTCCTCCAAGAAATGACTCATTTGACAAGTAAAGTGTGGCACCAACATCCAATCTAGATATTACTCTATGACCAAACATTCAAGTTCCAAAGTTATCAGGATCTATCAAAAACCCTATGCCTGCCATGATCTACATGCATACTGTGTGGCTTATCAGTTAGCTTTATAATGCTCTTCTATATTCTATAACAACATCATCCTCTTCTTTAATTTCCCCCCTTATTTTGTATCTTATACTTCCCAGAAGTATAATTGCAACAGTGGTAGCAGAAGAGAGCAGGAAGAGGTTCTGTTGACCAATTTTCTGTCAACCAACAAAAAACACATGGTTTTCTATCACTCAAATTAAATACAAATAAAATCAAAACAATTTTCTTCCAAAAAACAATTCTAATCAATTGCTAACTTTGACAGTTAATAAGAACATAAACTACATGATAAAATAAGTTCAAATTTTGACATCAAATAAAAAGCTAAAGCTATTAAACCTTTATCAAAAGTAAATTTAAAGACCTGAACTGTAAAAATTTGTAAGAAAATTAATGAAAATAGACAGTTAATTCAAAAGTTAGATATGAGAATATAAGCAAATAGTTTATTAAATGAAAAACTAGCAAAATTTCAAGCCCAAAGTTCATGGCATTTGATATCCTCTTTAGGTATTCCAGAACTCATCTTTCTTGTACCCCCTATGCACCAGATTGTACATTGTGTCCTTCTTGAGTTCATGCTGGCTTTTCTTGGAGGGAGAGGAACTCCATTTTCAATATCTCTAATAACCTTTCTACCCTGTCTTTTGAATTCTTCAGGCCCACAAACAGCTTGCCAAATGATGGCTTGCTAACTCTCACTGACTTGGAAAAGTGGCCATGCCATTTTTCAGAGCAGATGTGGTCTTGGTACTCCAAAATAAGGACAGACTCCACATAGCTTCAGCTGATCATGTTCTTTCCTGGCCTAAATCTCTTCTCAATAAATTTCCCATTCCACTTGTCTTTGAAGTAGTCAATAAACCCAGTCATTAGTTTCTTAATAGCCACATTGCATTCACATGTGTCCAGAAGCTTAACTGCTTTTAAGATGACATCCTTCTTCAGAAAGCACAAAGCAGAGTACTGTTCAACCATCTGATTGGTGATCCCCAAGGTATCTGAGGTGTACTTCTTGTAAAGTTCCTTGAAGGTCTTCATCTTTCTAAGGCAGGCTTGGCAAAAGAAAAGTGGCATCATTGAGTTGCACATACAAAGACTTCCCTGAATGCTATTGATTGAAAAGCCTGAAATTCAAGCATGACTTGCTTTGGGGTTTTGATTTTGATTTTGATTGATCTAATGGGATCCTTGGGTAGCCTTCCTGCTGAAGTGGCTTGGTTCTTTTCTCTTTCAGGACTACCTTTTGGACTTCCTTCTTGATGATCTTCATGATGTGTATATTGCTTCCCTAATTTGTTTCAATCATGAGACAGTAGATGAGAGGCACCACTCTTTTCTCTACTTCCACACATATGACCCAGAGCTGGTTGAAGATATTAGGAAATCTGGTAAAGATTACATCATATAGCCAAATCTCCTGATCTTTAATAACTGTCAGATGGCTCTATGTTGCATAGATTATCCTCCTCTCCTTGACCTCATTAGGATCTTCATACAGTAGGAATATGGTTTCATCACTGGAAAACTTCACTTGATTATAAATTGCTAAATTCTTTGCTGTTTCTGGGTTATTGACTGGGATGAAATAATATTTCTTTTTTTAGCTATGAACTTTATGGGTTGACAATATGTATGAATTATGAATTGCTGAAGATTATTTATATTTTTCAGGGCATGAGTAGTTATGTCAGAGGAGGTCAGGCTTGACTTCAGGGGGATGCTGGTGATCAGTTACCACTTTTTTAGGTGCTTAAACAGACTTTTAGGAGGATAATGCTCAAAATCTCAGGGGGAAGTTTTAAGGAAAACAAACCTGTTGGAAACAACATGGATAGGCATTCTTTATGCTCATACTTAAATTGTTTCAGAACACCAGATCTGAATATTTTATTGCTGTAGAATTAATAGCCCCCATATACAATAGCTGGTCTCTCCTGGACAGTCAACATAAAGAAAATTTTGGGAAGCTCATAAGGGATGGTAAACTTTTTATCCTTTTCATATAAGTTCTTTATTTTTTATGGATTGAATCCAAGGACATTCTTTTAGCCTGCCTTTTATTTGGCCCTTTCTTTTTTAGAGTTGCAGTTGGTGTGGGGCTTTGGGTGGTCTTGGGGACTCTTTTTCTTGTTATAATTATCCTCTTTATTTAAAGCTTCTTATTTATCTTACTTTAGTGTTTTACCTTGGGTTCCTTGATTAGCCATCTTTGCAATATCTCACATGTAATGGTCCACATGTTGAGCTTTTTTGCAGGCATGAGCTGATGTTGGCCAGGTGGAGAATGACAGCCTGAGAGAGGTAAATGTTTGTGGTTTTGTTTGTTTGGATAAATATGGTAGCTGGGATTTGCTCAACTGAAGTGGTTGGGGTTTGTTTTTGCCATGGAGTCTTAGTAAGGTGGCCCCTTACTAGTGCTGTGAAATGTTAGAGAAGTTGTGGCTACCCTAGGATATGCTGAGGTAGCATTTAGATCCTGATACCAACTGAGGTGAGAACAAAGCTAAGTAACTTTGCCTAGGATGGAGATAATCTATCTATTTCTATGACTTTAAAGTAGATTTAAGGAATTCTTAAGGTTTCTGGGCAAGCATAGATAGCTCAGACCCATCATTAGGGTGGTTGTCCAGAGAAACAGCTGCAGAACTGAAATTTTAGGTAGTTTCTGGGAAGAGAATTTTGTTACTTTATGCCTGAAAGATCAAACTAAATACTTGGGTGAGTAAAAACAATTATAATGAATGATGAATACCTTCTTCTGATGACCTAAAGTGTAGGTCACTGATGGGGGTCAAGTCTAGGTGAAATCACTTTTGAAGACTTATTTCCTAAGTCTGAGGTGATTACTGATGGGGAATACCAAAAGAAATCCAGGGTAGAACTCATATGTAAGGGATTGATAAGTTGTTTGATAGCTATGAAAGATGCTATACTATGAGAAGAAATTTGGAATGGGTTAGGGGAAATGTTGGAGAAGGTGCTCTGACATTTCTTCTAATTAATTTTATGAGGTAGCCAAAGGTGTAATGTTTTGCCTTGTATTTTTTACAGTAGCAAAATCAAGGAGTAATGTTAAAGAAATTGTAGGTAAGAGGTTTTCTTAGTAATTTCCTATAGTAGATGAAGGTATTTTGCTATGAGAGCAGGATACAACAACATTTTGGT